>JAILXH010042782.1:0-12406 GCA_023558415.1 Piaractus mesopotamicus
TATATAGTAAGTGGAGCTGATAAAATGGACAATGAGCGTAGAAACAAGGAGGTGGTCATAATGTTATGCCTGATGGATGTATATTCCCAAATATGAGCATGATTTACAGTTCTGTTTAAGCAAAAAATCTGCGTTTCGCTGAATTGTTGGTCTGTAAATTTTCTCTGTCTTCCTGTGATTAAATGCAGCGAATATCCAAATAGCAATTTCTCGCTGGAATCTGGCATTAACAGTTAACACAAACAATTGCAGCAGCAGTGGAGAAGCTTCTAGCTCTGATTTAGCTTTTTCTTTGGTTTTATGTGAAGAGTCACATACGGTGATTCTGGCTATTATTATTATTATTATTATGATTGTTATTATTATCTGAGTTCACTAACACTGGCGATTACATTTGACCAATCAGTGGTTTACATAATTCCTTGGTCCACCCATATGTCCCAGCTTGGCATGCATGGTTCCCTAGATTGGTAACCAAATTAAGCGCCGCACTAAGGTGTGGTACAGGTCACTTGGCAGTGGAAACAATGACAATACACTTGATCAAGGATTTGTAACTACTGTACTGTACCACACTGCAGCACAGTGGGAAAACACTTTTAGTTAACTAGTCGACTAGTCTGTGCAACACGTAGCAGAATGTGATGCGGTCAGGGACAGGACAAAGCAGTGGTCCATTGTTTATGTCACCAAATGCAAAACTTCCAAGACCATCCTGAGGTTCGTTATCTGTTTATTTGGAGTAGGTTATCTGCTAAATGAACATAAGCATGCTTCAGCTGCTGCTGAGTGGTGTTTCACAAGAGTGTGATGGGTCAAGTTAATTGAAGGAAAAGAGTAGCATCAACAAACCTGTTGCTGCATTCTGTTACAAGGGACGACTCCATTCCTGATAGAAATCGTATTAATCAGGAGATTGATTTGGTCTTTGAGTCGCTGATTGTGGCAGATCGAAATGAAATTTTCTCTCTATTATACATTCCAAACTGGAATGTTTAACTTGGAGGACTTAAAACTGAAAATATTTAAGCAAAAACGGCTTAAATCCCCCCCCCTCCATGATTATACTACAGCAGTTTAGGTATAATGTCAGTGTGCTGTGAAATTCCTACTGGAAAAGTCCTTGTATATCACAGTGTCGACACATAAGGACGTGTTATTAAAGTGAAGCCAAACAATAGCAGAACATATATTTTTGCATTAACTGTGTAAATGAATCATTGTGACATCACAATATTTATGTAATGATACTAATAATGATACTACAATAGATCACTGTAATGGTATAGGTTTTTGATCCAAAATGACAGTATACCATGATGATGACATTCTGTGGAAGCATCCCTTTAGAAGCAAGCCGCCCTTATTACGATCTACACAGTCAGATGAGCACGCCGGAGCTGTTCCGGTGATTAATTTACTAATGCGAGATTTGATTAGACAGAAGCAGGAGCTGAGAAATGTGGAGGTTTTCGTGGCGTTCATTAGCGCGCCTCTTTTTCCTCTCCCGCTCGTGCAGTGAATAATGAATAATAATGGACTCTTATGAGGAATAGAATAATGAAGTGACTTACAGTCACATCCACTTTACACTTGATTGTGCTCTTTCTCTCTCTCTTTCACCCTCGCTCTCTCTATCCCTCTCTCGCCCTCTCTCTTTCCCACACTTACTCTCTCTTTCTTTCTCGCAAAATCCCGTAGAAAGCATCTGTATAGCTGCTGAAAGGCAAGTTGTAACTGTTACGTGCTGGACAGCCAGTTCATCAAAAAAACTGTATTTTGACACTTCCCAGACATTTTTATTTAAAATGTTCTGTTGTAAAAAAATGATATTACAGGCTGTAGCTCAGGAAACATCCAGGTAATTGTCTGTTATTGTACGGCTGCAGATAATAAAATAGTTAACTTGACCTTCAATCATTAACTTTCGTCCATAAATTTAGTCAAACAGGTCTTTGGAGGAATAAAGGCAGAACTGTCGACATTTGATAGCAAGACATTGTTTTGTAGCTAATGCTGCTAAGTTGGACAAGCTTAACAGAACCATGACAAAATCACATTCGACAGGTTGAACCTTTTCTTTTTACCCAGTTTTCACCTCAATTTAGCAAATTTCATCAGCTAATTGTGCTTTCTCTGAGACCTGCGAGGCCAGCCGTAGCATCTTTTTCAAACTGCCACTAACGCAACACCTTTCGATAGCTCAACACGCTTGGAGAACACTAAGTGCCAATTCTGTTAAGTCAGCTAACGCTGGATAGCATCGTGCAGAGTATAAGGGGAGAGGAAGAGGCCACCCTACCTAACCAGAGGGAGTGAGGCCAGTTATGCTCTGTTGATCTCTGTTTGCTGTGATATCACTGGGGATAGAACTGGCAACCTCTAGATAAGAGGGCCAACGTTTAGGCAGTTGTGTAGTTGATAAGGTTCACTGACGTTTCTGTTTTTTCTGGAACGCAGGTATATATAGGTATATGACAGGAAAAGGTCATAAATCCTTGGTACATTAGCTAGTGATGTCGGCCACTACATAGCTTTCTACTTTTTCAAAGTTTGCAAGCATAACATCAAAACAGTTAACAGTACTGTTAGTCTGTCAATTAAATGTTTATTCCTAAAGACTCTGATTGCATAGAAAAAAATATTGCACCAGTCTATCCAGTCACAAGCAAAATTTCAGTCATTTCAGTGGAATTCGCTGTGATTACCTAACTTACGAAGCGGATAAATTTTGCTTGTGCAACTTTGTGTTGAGTTTAGCTAAAGCATAGGACGCTCTGATGTGTGAATGGGTAGCCTTTCATATAGCAGCACTGAAAATGCTGATTTAACAGAGTCTAAGTAGTACTATTTAAACATTTCTTCCCAACTGACTAAGAAATAAACACATAAATAAGAGACTGCATGATCCACGGTCAGTCAGGAGACTATATTATACTCTCGCAAGCATACAATTATCTGACGTATCACAAGGCAATGCAAACTGCAAATGCCTGGTGTTACAGTGGCCTAACAATAGAACATTAATACTTGAAATTCATAAGTCAAAGTCAGGTATTTTGAGAAAAAAATCCCTTCAGAACAATATCTCCATGAGAATGCATTTGTGTGTGGGCCATGGATAGGCCAGAACATATAGGCGACCTACGCTGAATGCTAACTGACCCTTTATTTCTCCTTTCTCATCCTGCAGGAAGTTCTATTACATCACCCTCCTGAGGGACCCAGTGTCTCGCTACCTCAGCGAGTGGCGGCACGTCCAGCGTGGCGCCACGTGGAAGACCGCTCTGCACATGTGTGATGGCCGCACACCAACGCCCGAGGAACTCCCGTCATGCTACGAGGGCGCAGACTGGTCGGGCTGCACGCTGCAGCAGTTCATGGACTGCCCGTATAACCTGGCCAACAACCGGCAGGTGCGCATGCTGGCCGACCTGAGCCTGGTGGGTTGCTACAACATGTCTACGCTGCCCGAGAAGAAGCGCGCTCAGATCCTGCTGGAGTCAGCCAAGAAAAACCTGCGCGACATGGCCTTCTTCGGCCTGACCGAGTTCCAGCGCAAGACGCAGTACCTGTTCGAGCGCACCTTCCGCCTGCGCTTCATCCAGCCCTTCGTGCAGTACAACAGCACGCGGGCAGCCGGCGTGGACCTGGACAATGACACGGTCCAGCGCATCGAGGAGCTCAACGACCTGGACGTGCAGCTCTATGACTACGCCTGGGACCTCTTCCAGCAGAGGTACATGTACCAGAGGCAGCTGGAGAGGCGCGAGCAGAGGCTGAAGGAGCGGGCCGCCTTGTTGCCCTTTCTGCGCTCACCCGGGTACGCCCCAAACGACGCGCCTTGGTCCAGGGACGAGGGAACGGCTGAGTCGGAAGCAGCTTCCCGTCTACCCACGGAAGACTACATGAACCACATTATTAACCGCTGGTAGCGGGGGGAGATTGGGGAGATAAAGGGGCTACAGATCACTGGATAGGGCTGCAACTTGGTCAACAAACAGACGGAGCTTTGAATGATGGCAGTGGCAGGAGAAAGGAACCGAGGAAAGCATAATGATTCGATTAGTCGATTAATCGAGTAACAGTCCATAGATTAATCGACTTTAGAAAGAATCGTTACTTGCAGCCCTAACACTGGATCAGCACTGGACCAGGCCAAGAGAGATAGACGCTGCTTCATCACTCAAAAGTATCCCTTCGCTCTCTGCCTCGATGGCCGGTGTTCCCGCCCTTGTGGCTCTCAAGCTGCTGGACTGTGCTTATCTTCCTGGGACGATTTGAAGTCCAGCAAGGAGACAACACAACACATGAGCCTAAAGGAAAGACTGATTGAGCCCACTTCAGACTTAAGGGGGAAGACCTTTGCGGGTTTAAATGAAAGATTAACTGAATTATATTCACTGCAAATCTTAATGGAACAAACAAAAAAGTGAAATTGTATAATAAGGTTATTTGCCTAAATGTCTGCTGCCATTTAAGCCATGAATATGAGACGACGATGCTCCATGTTGTTTTCTTCTGTTTTCATTTTCAGGGTTTTCGTTTCAAGAGATTTTTGTTTGCCCACTTCCTCAAAGAGGTCGTTTTTATAGCACTGAGACCAACGATGCTGCCTAAGGTTCATGGGATGCAACTTTATCAGCTTCTCTTATTCATTGTTACGGGAAAAAAAAAAAAGACTTGACAAGACCTGTTCCACTTTTTATTTTCTTATTGTATCAGATGACCTGATGTGCGTGGACCATAGCCATTATTTAAGCCTTCAGCATACTGTATGGGAGTGTACTGATCTATTCTCGCTGAATGTTAGAGAAGTTTTTTTTGGCCGAGGCTGGTTAGCGTGGCCTCAAGTTGTTAGAGCCAGAGATGTTAACTTGAGGCTGCTGTTTTTATGCCTGTAGGGAAGCTGTGGTGATCCAAAGAGGAATCTGTCTTATTTCACTTCTGTGTTTGCTGGGCTGGTTCTGCATGGTGGGGGATAGTATTGCTTCTGTGACAGCTGCTGTGTATTAGGTTATTGAGGGAAAGTTACAAATGCTGTGTATGTACAGTACTGTTCAAAAGTCAGAGGCCAGCCTTCACTTATTTACTTTCCAGTCAAAACAACTATTAAGTACAAGTCCCTTGCATAAGGAAGGAGAACGTCAAAGGAAAATAAGTGGAAAAAACAGAAGTTTACAAAACTAGAGTGCACAAAAAAGACAAGAAAATGGGACTCCAGACAACGGCGCAAGCCCTGGTAGACCACAGATACAGTAACCATCGGATAAACAGTACTTTATCTCTTTAAGTGACAGAAGAATCAAGCGCCACTCCACAGTGGCGACTCAACGCTATGGGTGTGAAAGATGTGTAGCTGTCAAGAAAGCCCTTAATAAGAAAAGAAAATACAAAAACAACATTTGCATGTTAAACAAAGAAGCTGCTGGGGTTCTTAAAGCAATAGACTGACCACCCCAGAGTCCAGATCTCAGCATCACTGCATGGGATTACTTGAACTGTGAGAAGCAGAAAATGCTACCAACTTCTAAGACTGAGCTTTGGAGGTGTGGAAGATGTAATGAAGGCAAAACATATTCAGTTGTTGAGGTTTGTGTGTAAATATTTATTATCTGCTGAAAAATGAGTAACTTTTACTTAATGGCTGTTTTGACCGGAGGTTAAACGAAGGGTGGTCTCTACATGGACGTGTATATGTATTTGTGAGCTCATAAAGCCCAGAGCAGAGGGAAGAAGCAGACACAGCCTTTCTAAATGTCACCACTGCTCCCATTTCCCCTTGACTACTCAGCTGTGTGTGTGTGTGTGTGTGTGTGTGTGCGTGTGTGTGTGTGCACAAAAGGGAAAGTGGCGAGACAAGTATGGATGTGTGTACATAGTTTATACATTATATTGAGTGTGAATGTACCTTGTATGGTTGGGATTTTGTTCAGGGGGTCTCCTCAGTCTGTGTGTATGTGTCTCTTGCCGTGGTCTTCAGGGACTGAAGCTAAAGCCACGAAATGGGTGCACAGGAGCCGATACGTTATTCCCCGAATAAATGGGAAATCTCATGATTATAATTGGCCCGACGTTGGAATTACAGCCAATAACTACAACCGATAACCTGCCACTTCATAGTCATGAATTTTTAGCTGACGATTAAATAACCACAATTAACAATTTGTCTTTGGTTCATTGTGTGCAGCTATTAAAAGCCTAAAGTCGCCAAATTGGCCGATTAGCTGTTTTGTTCTGTAGCTGTCGATGCTTAGTAGCTCCCAACTGATGACAGAAGCAGCTCAAGCTCAACTATAGAAGCATTACTCACCCTCTAAATGTGTCCTAAGTCAGTTGTTTTCATAAAAACCAATGGTAAGTCTAAATAAATGCGTTTTCTGCTTTCTTTTATTTTCGTTCATTTACCTCAACCCAATGGATGAAAAACGTGCCGCATTCTGTCAGGCCCACTCCTAATGCTACATTCACCTACTGTCGTAAGTTGCTATGGAACAGCTTGTCTGCTGAATCTCTAAATTTACAGTAGCCTTAAGGCACTTTCAGATGATAATCGGCAAAACCTGCTTTGCGTTCGCGATGCCATTGTTTGCCTATGGAGAGAGCGGTGTCGCTTCACCTTGATGTTGCGCTACTGAAAAATCAGACAAGTCTAGGAAAAATATATATTTATTCCATTAAATAGATTATAAAAAGCCAGACACAAACTGAGCAAACGGTTCAGCTTCTTGCTGTCATCGGTGCTCATGAAGATCCATTTTTATTCAGATTTTTTCCTTTGCGCAGCTGCAGTAACCTTCTTTGTTTTATGGAGCGCAACAATAATCTTCAGTTGCACTGCTCAGATTTGCCACTTTGCTCTGAACTCTAACCATCTTCTCGCCATGGCCACCAAAACCAGAGCCTTTTTGGCAGCACTTTATTTGGACAGTCCACTTTAGATGCTTTGTAGATACTTAATTTACTTTCAAGTTACGTTCAGCTAAATATCTACTAAACTGACCATAATTGTCTTTAACTCTAAACCTGCTCTAATCCTAACCCTCACCTTAACCGCAGCCCAAAACCTAAAACCAACCCTCACCCTGGTCCCAAATCCTAACCCTAAGCCCACCGCTGTTTAAAATCAACTGAGTTTCAGCAGATAGTTTGCTAACAGTTTAAATATCTGTAGATAATCTACAGGGAACTATAGTCATTTTAGAAACGTGCTCTTGACGTAGCGCCACTCAAACCCTGCTGCAATGTGCGTCCAGCCTCACGATGAGCGCAGCGCAAAACGCTTATCATCTGAAAGGACCCTAATCTTCATGTCTGATCTAGATATGCTATGGCTTTGTGAAATGAATCAACAATCTGTAGAGTTTTAATCTGTCTTAAGCTGCAGTTAAAGCTGAGCTTAAAAAAGGCAATTCACTTGAATGGGAAAGAACGAGTGAACGCAAAAAAGGGATTCGCTTAGCGGTTAATTTTGCTTTTGCGCAGAATTCATGGGTGAACTTTAACTCAAATTTATCGCAAATTTAGGAACCTCGTAAGCGGGAGCCAATAGAAAAACAGACGGCAGTGTCTTCTGAAAAAAAACACTAAAGGGAGGAAACGTAATGCCGCTTGTCACTCACAGCTGCAAGAAATCAAACTGGTTAACTTGTTAATGTTAGCTGTTTGAATGTTCCCTGCAAAAAACCACATCAGGACTCTTTTGCTCCACCCTGGAGAAGAAAATAAAGCAAGGAAACAGTCCAGTGTGACAGCGGCTTTTCGCTTACTGCACTTAGTATAAAGATTATAGCGTGAACTCGCTTTAAAATGTGAAGAAAGTATCAAATTATATAATTATCGATTACCACAGCAAGGTGTCTGTTATCGAATTATCGGTTAGTGTTATCGGCCCAGATAGTCCGTATTGGTGCATCCATAAATGATACCGACCATCTCTATTCGCTCAAACCGCAACGTATCGCTGTCGTTCAGCCACCTGCCGAGCGTCTCTCCAAAACCAGGAAAGTGTGAATGTGTCGTTCGAAAACGCGAGTGAACCCACTGGAAATTGACCTTCCCCGTTCAGCCTGTCCTGAAGCTGCTGGAAGAGACGTCTGTGCTTCTCTTCACATCGCGCTCGGCTCTGGGACGTAACCAAGGACGACACTCTGAACTACTGTTTTAGTGACTGCATATTTAACCAAGCCTGAAATAACGTTATCCCGCAAAGGAAGCTTGTCATAAAATGTCATGTTATCGAGGCTGTCCTTACTTTTGAAGTCGCTCTGTTGATGTAATGCTGTATTCTTTTTCTGAAAACAGTACAGAAACGTTCAGCGTCTGGAAACCAACGATGGGCCGAGCTAAACTGGCGTTCACAGTGTTGCAGGTGTCAAGGTGGCGCCGCTCAGCGGTTTGAGAAGAGTGCTGTACTGTTAAATCCTCTGCCTTATGTTGAAGCGACAGTTTGGCGAAAAATCTCGTTTGCACAGTTTTCCTCTTGCCGCAGATGTGGTCAGCCAAGACGTGTTTGATGTGTGAAGTTTTGCACTGGAGCTACGAGGCTAATATCTGCAAAATGTACTGCTAATACTGTTTTTAGCTATGCAACATACTTTTGTCCACTTTTATATATATATGTAAATAACAGTATGTCTGTCCTTAACAGCATTTTACAGCATTGGTGTATCCGAAGGAGAGCTTGAACACTCATCCTCAGTAAAAACAATCAGATTTACGTAATTTATCATATTTACTTTGATATATTTGCTTTTATACATATATAAATCCCTTTTTATGATGGACGTCCCAGAGATGTGGGAAAAATTTGCTAAAACGCTACGTCAGATGAGTCGGGACTAGTCAAGTTCATATTCCATCGTTAACATGGTGCTCAGTTCCGTCGTGTGAAATGATTTTAACACGTTTGTGTTTTATTCTGAATTCGTATAGATTTACAAGGCGTTCATAACTTAGGAATCAGCTAAACTGATCAGCTTCATAACTGTATTTGTCTCCGTGTCTAAGGCTACGTTCACGTTACCAGGTTGAAGTGGCACAAATCCGATGTTTTGCCCTAACGTGACTCAGATCTGATGTTTTCAGGGCTGTGTGGACACGCTAATCTGATCTTTAAAATCCGAATAATGACGGATTCGAATCACTCACCTAAACGAGTGTGAACCATCGGGTCAGAGAGATCGGATTTGAGCAAAAAAATCGGATTTAAGCAACGAGACTTGTAACGTGAGCGTAGCCTCAGCTCCACGGTGGCTAAACGCTTGACTTGAACGTTGTTCAAGGTTCAAAACTAAAACCAAACGAATTAATGTGCATTTGGCAGTTTGGCCTATTTGTTTAAACACTGCACGCTGTTTTTAATGTATTTCACTATCTTATCACTTCACTCTTATCTTGCTTCAGTCTTTCAAAGATAAGGGGTGACTTGTGAAATCATGGGGAGGCAGGTGTGCGTTGAGCTTTTAACGATAGCTGGGTTTGACAGTTCGTTATAGCTTAGTATCATATCTATTATTAAGTAATCGCCATTTTCTCTCTTGGTTTTATGATAAAATGTTTTGTTTAAAACAGTGATAAGACTCGAACTCTGAAAATTGTCAGAAATTCACAAGAGTCTTCTGTTAGCATTAACAAGCTACCGAACATTAAATAAGGAAACAAAAACAAATACCATGAAGAACACGTACAGAAGGGTCAGCCCTATTTAACAGTGTCATACAGTGTCATAAACCATATAAGTAAATCTGTTTGAGACGACTCAACAACTCCATGCAGTTCCAGGTGCATGTTTAATGATAAAGACATGCAGTTTGCACAGTGCTACTTTTTAGCTACATTAGCCTCGTAGCTCCCGTGCAAAACTAAAGACGCAAACTTCAGACACCAAACTTGCCTTGGCTGATGGACTACAACTGAGGTAAAGTGGAAAATCTGACAGTTGGATTTTTCACTAAACTGTTGCTTTAAAGTCTGCATTAGTGCTGCCCTTCTGGATGGTTGCAATAGTATTTTTGAACCAGTCATCAAAAGCCCTTCTGTGGCTCATCAGTTCCAAACCTGAGACAGTTTAATGGCACCAGACAGTCCCTGAACTTTCTGTTCCCGGGTTGTGTCCCGTCAAATTCCAGCTCCTCCACTCTGCCTGTTTCGTTTTTATCCTTTAGCACTGCAAAACTGGATCATCAAAGCCACCAATAAAAGATTTCATTTTTATATATAAAGCGTTTTGTCACTGTTTCTTCCATGTTTTGTGTGGCACATTGGTTTCATTTGGGAAGAATTTCACCAGTTTTTCAACATTCCTGTGTTATTCAGTGGTTGAGACGTAAACAAAGTGGTTTGATGTGAAGTGGTTCATTGTAGAGACTCCTTTCTTTACAGTGGTGGTGATGGGAACCAGGGGCCATCATGCCTACAACATATATATAAGCGTTTGATTTACTATCCAAAACCACCAGTGGATCTACACGTTTTTAAACTTAATGTTTATAAGGGTACAATAGTGGTAAATCTGAACAGTGTAAGCTTTCTTTGGGACTATTTTGCCTTGCAACACTCTGCATTTACGTCTTCACCATGAAATAATCTTAAAAAATACATTTTAAAACAAAAGTTAATCTCAGAACTACCATAAAACAATGTCTCATATGTCAGCATATTGTCATTGTGCCAGGAAAAAAAAATGCCCGTTGTGTAAAAACATCTTATGATGAATGGACCAATAGAAATGCTCTAAAGTCTCTTTACATTAAGTTAATAACTTTCTGAGGGAGCAATTAATGTCATAAACTCTCCAGACGTCTGGTTCCCATCACCGCCTTGGTAAGGTTCTTCGGTAATTTCACATCAAGCCACTCTTCTTAACCATTTAATTGTGTAACCATTTTGAAAAATCAGTGTTGTTCCCGTTTAAGAAAATCATAGAAGTCAAAATACAGCACAGCCACACTGGGTGCAGTGCACCCTCTAGAGGTGGCTGCACATTTAAATATATTGCAGGGTATTCCAGGGGAACTCCACGGATCGTTTGTTTAAAATGTCTGCATAATGAAATCGATAAGATGTAAACAAAGTCATTCAGAGTGGTTTGATGTGGAACGCTCAGTTCTAGAGAAACTTAGAGTCAGAATTGTTCACAGTGGTGGTGATAGGAACCAGACGTCTGAAGGGTCTAAAAACTACATTATGAAAAGTTGTTACACAAAATGAATATGTTTCTTGATTATACCTTGTCTGAGACATTGTTTTAGTTTTGAAACCAGGTTTTGGCCTAAAATTTTTTTTCAAAAATCCCATTCATGGTGGACGGCTACATGTAATAGCCCCCAAAGAAACTTTTCAAAAAAGTTTTTCTGATTCATCACTATTTTACTATCAACAGTACATATAAAAACTCAGAAGAAACTAATAGGTTCGCTGGTTGTTTAGTAAATAGTAAATAAAATGACTACATTTGTGTTGTAGACATCACGACCCCTGGTTCCCATCACATTCAATGAATAAAATCTACTGACTATTTTGCAAAAATTGAAAAAAAAAAAAGCAAAAAATTCCTTTTTTAAGTGCCCAGGAGTGATGTGTAGCAGTTTGCACACGTTTTCGATGCAGAATATGTCGAGTGGAAAAGTGAGTAGAAAAGGAATAAAGCCCACACAAACTAAGTCAGTGTTCACAGACCTGTCATAAAGTCTAAGCAGTGCAGAGCACTGAATAATGAGCGAATGAATGTGCGAGAGCTGTGGCGGCAGCAGGATCCCATAAAAAACAGGAATAAACAGGAAAGCTAACAAAAAGCTTGGAGCTGTGGGGGCTGCGTTGCTGTTTTGTCTCATTATTTCATCTTGTCTTGGCAGCACAAGCAGCAAAGTTCTATATAATTGGGTTTTGCTCAGATTTCCAAACTAGCATTCTAGTTTCAGCAATGATGCTGTTCATTCACAACGAGAATAGAAATGGAGGATTCTCCAATTAGGGCAACTGTTCTTTCCTCTGGGTAGATCTACAAAAAAGTTTACTTCGGTTGTTAAAAATGGTTCTTGTTGAAAAGTGAATAGACATCCTAAAATAATAAGCCTACAAAGTAAGTATTAACCTACAAAAATAAGTTTACTTAAGCATCTAAAATGGTTTTACATTTATATATATATATATATATTGCTGCTGTTGGAAGAAAACCTTGTATTTCCATTTTTGTCGTTTTTCAGTTTTTGACATAATGTGAAAGTGCCTGTTGGTCTTTACACTGTGTGTAAACTTCATGAAGAGTGGACGAAAAGAAACGGCCCAAAATGACTTGGGGGGAAAAAAATTCTGGTTCCATTGACTTACATTAAAGGTAAAGTAGGTTTTTTTTTTTCTTTTCCTGTAAAGTTACCATTTTGGAGGTTTTCTTCCAACAAAAGCG
>JAILXH010042832.1:4712-19156 GCA_023558415.1 Piaractus mesopotamicus
TAATCTCTATGCTTTTTCACTCTTACGGAACTATACAGAACCATATGATGTCAAATGTGAACTGACATGCTAATTGATGAAAACAAAAAGCACATCAGAGCACTTTAGCTGCATGTCTGTCATATAGGATGGAAGCTAGTCTCAGGTTTTTTAAGATGACTTTGTGACTTTAAATGGGAATTACCCATTTGGAAAATCAAACTCACAACAATTCCAAGCTTGCATCAAGGCAGCATAGGTGTACAACGACCTTATTAAACACAGACCATATCAGATAAACACATTTAATGTCACAAGATATTACAATGAAAACAAAAGAATGAAATAAGAGTAGGCATTCAATACCTCTGACAGACAAGCTTCTGCATACTGATAACTGTAGGGCCACAGTTTTTCCTACCAATTACCCATAACGTTTTCCCACAGACTTCACCAAAATATATGAAGTTCAAGCATAGTGGAGTAACAGGCCAGTGGAATGGATGAGGAAAGCCCATATTGTGAGATTAAATGCATGGCCTGCACTGCAGGAGAGAGGTTCGCCACATTCAATTAACCTCATATGGAATCTCGCAACGTTGATGAAGTCATACACATTCAAGCCTCCAACCTCAAGTCCTGATTTTCCCCCCAAAATAAGGAGTTTCACTGCAGTACACAAGTCATCAATCGCCTCACTGCTTGGCCAACCAGCCAAGCAGTTAAAGAAGCACAAAGCATACACACTCTCCTACTCACACACACACACATCTGGGAGGTAATAGTCACTCACTTACACAGCGGCTGAATTACACTCAGATCTGCCGCTGCTACAAAGACAGTGATAAAACCTCATCAGTCCCTTGCCATACATAATCTTGATGAGATCCTCAGCTTTGGCTTTAATACTTCAGTTGATGTCTCTAATTAGTCTTGATCCAAACACTGTGAGGACACTCGAGATCCAGAATGGCCAGAGGGCCGAATGATGTTCTGGTGTTGACCTCCTTTGGTTTGGGCAGGGAGGTGACTGTTCACTGTTGTGCCTGAGTTTGGCATGGATACAGCAATGTGGTGGAATTGGCAGGAGAACATCAGAACTGTTAAGTGCATGGGCTTTGCGGCCTTAAAGTGTAGTAGATGGAGCTTGGCTGGTTCTCCTAAAGCTTCACATCACTCACACTAAGCACCCTGTTCGACTCCAGGACATTCCTGCTTGTTCAGAGCACAGGGAGAAAGTGACGATGGACTTCAGGGTTGACTTTCACAGCTCATACATCCCCAAAAGAGTACAGCTGAGCTCTTGGCTAAGTGCTACAAGACTTCATTACTGTTGGTAGCACGCATGTTCAAGGAGTGGTTCCATCTGCAAACTCACTTCTCAAGTGTGTAGCCCAAATCCAAAGGCAAGAAGGACCACTATGTTAACTAAGGCTGATTTACATAGAGATAGATAAACAAATGATTACAGCAACTGAAGCCTACTGTCACAGCTGATAAGTGAGTGACACCCCAATAATTTTGCTTTCATTGTTTCACTGTCTTTATAACAATGCCAAGGTTAGCCTCTCCTTCAGTCTCCAAAAAGCCCAATCAGCCTTTTCTGAACTCAATAAAAAAACAAATAAAGGATTACAGTTAAACTCATGACAGATTTTTGATTACATTCTACATTATAAAAATGTAATAAGGCCAAAAGCAGAATAGTACATGAGCTTTTTTTGGTGCCATATTATTCATTTGCTCAGCCTCATTCATCTTGTCACCATTTACCTTGCCATCAATGGCCACATCTTTATTTTCTCAACACAGAAAATGCAAAATGGAGCATATGTGTAGACAGAACTCACAGGCAATCAACGATATCAAGTCAAAAACACTAATCTCGTATTTCAGTCATTGCAAATAAACATCTGCCAGTGTTTTCATTACCACTGGGATGAGCGAGGTTTGCCAGCTCTAAAAGAGTTTCTCCATCTGAGTTTCAGAAATATTTTCTCCACCGAGGAAAAAAAGAAACCATTCCCAAAAACACTTCATCAAATGTACAGTGTAGATCTGCCTTATCTCACCGAACAGTACAACGAAATGTGACTAAACTCAGTAGGCATGTAACACTTATGACAGCGATGGTTGGAAAAGGTTTCTTACCAATGTGAGTTTGGTGAGTCTTAGATGGAAAGTGTCAAAGTGTTTTTACTGTGTTAATTGAGTGCTAACAGCATCCCTTTGCTGGTAGTTAATTTCCAGAACACTAAACATTCTCATAAATGTCAGTGTAGAGCATGCCTGGCATATACCAGCATCCCGTTTGCTGTAGAAACGCTGATACTGTAGGTTCACTATTTCTAATCAGGAAAAAAAAAAAAAAAAAAACATAAAAAAACAGAGAGCATGCCTCAACTCCAAACTTTCCACAAACAGAATTCTGTGGGATGGATGGTAGAAATTAATACCATGTACAATATGTTCTGAGCCTCAAATAATGAATCTACCACATGAGATCATCCACAGAAACTGTGCCATTTTCTTTATACAAAAGTATTTCTTTGTCATTGAGCAAAGTTGGTAAAATGTTGTTATATAAATCAACATACTTCGTGTAGCTGCTTTCTCACACATAAGCAAAATGTGATGCAGACAAAGAGAGACTGTGTTCCTGTCTGTCAGAACTGTGTGGGAACTGATTACATAAAGCATTCAGAGCAGATATGTAGAAGGATAAAATCTAGACAAGCTGTTCTATTACAGCAGTGAAACCTGTAAAACCACAATGCTAATTCAAACCCTGAAAAGAAACATACACTCTTATGCTATATATATACATACACAGGCCATATGAGAGTGAGATAATGAGAGGAAATCACTTCAGTATGTGTACGTGTGTATTTACATGTTTGTGTTTATGTGTTGCTGACAGCGGGTGTCCCTCCTTGAGATGAGGGAAAGGGGAGCAGTGGGTAGAGATAGGGTGGTGGAATTGTTGTTGTATCTGGTTTGGTTTATGGTGCACTTAAAAAATTAGCCCCATTATAAACCCGCTCTCACACGCTAAATTTTACTGCTTCCAATTTCTGGATGGAATTGCGGGAGACAGGAGTATAATATTACCACTCTGCAAAATGCAGCACAGAGACAAGGGGAAATAAAACAGGAAAAATATAACAAGCAAGAGAAGTGAAATAGTGGAAAATTATTAAGAGATGCCACGTGTGACAAGCAACCGATAGTGAGACAGACAAGACAAAGATGGACAGACAGGGACAGAGCGGCTGCTGCTGTGCCAGAGGGAAGAAAGGTCATACAAACAGAAAGGTATAACGTAAACCTGATCGAGCTGGCAAATCTGGCACTCCTTGGCCCAGCAAGCAAGAGCCAATGTGGAAACAATCAGTGCAACTCAGTAAAAACAATCTGTCTGTCTCTCTGTGGCAAATTTAAAAATGCAGACGGGTGCTGTGCCCTGGGCAGAGAGACAGACAGTCACTCGACCTCACCACATCAAGAGCTGAGATTTGAAGGCTGTCTCCGCGATAGGCAAGCTGATACAATAACAACGCTTCTTTTGTTGGTGCCTTAAACCGCCTGTCAGGGTCACTTTGATTTATAAGGCATCACCTCTCTCACAATACTGCAAGAGACACCCTGGGGACATAAACAACAAAGAGCAGTGTCTGGCCCAAGCTGGAAGAGTGAAAGTGTATGGAGACACACACCACCCTCTGTGCGATGTTCATCTGGGATATGCAAAAAAACACTGGGTCAGCCGTGGCCTCCAGAGAAGTGCTATAGAATGTGTCCAAATTTATTAGCCATGACTGGCGAACAACACATAAACTGAACAGTTTCTTAAGTTAATAATAGCAGTGTGTCACTGCCTACTGCACAAGATGCAAACCTTGGGAAACCGAGGCCTGTATGTGCTAAAAGATTGGCAAAAAAATAATTACTCAGCTGTTAGAATAATTTACACATAACACATTTCTGTCCTGTTCTAAGTGGTCAGGCTGGTGATTAAGAGCCTCTGGGTGGAGGAGAGTTTAATGGTAGCCTGCTGAAATGCTGAAATACGAAGTGAAAAGGCGCATGTTATTGCAGTCATAATTCAATATAGGCTGGTATTACACCCTGCAAAGACCCCCACTAAAAGGAACACACGCACAAACGCACAAATGTGGACACATACATACAGTGCCCTCCACAAATATTGGTAAACATGAGCAAAACAAGCTGTAAAAAAATTCTTTATTGCTTAACTTTTGGTCTTTTATTCAAAATATGAATAAAAATCTAACCTTTATCTGAAGCTAAATGATTGTTAAAAAAAAAAAAAACCTAAATCTTATCAGGATTTTTTTTTTTTCAAATCTGTGTGTGCCACAGTTATTGCCTCTCCTTCATTTAATACTTTATGCAGCTTCCCTTTGCAAAGATAACAATTTTACGTCTTCTCCTATAATGCTATATGAGACTGGAGAATATATGGCAAATGATCTGAGATCATTCCTCCACACAGAAGCTCTCCAGATACAGCAGATTCTGGGGTCCACACTGTGGACTCTCCTCTTTGGCTCATCCCACAGGTTTTCTATGGGATGGTTAGAAGACTGGGGTGGCCATGGCAAAACCTTAATTCTGTTGTCAGTGAACCAGTGCTCTGGATCATTGTCCTGCTAAAAAACCTAAACTAAGTTGTAGTTTAAACTTCCTAGCTGAGGCAGTCAGGTTTTGATTTTATTTCTGCTGGCACTTGATGGAGTCTGTGATACCCATGAGGGCCTTTGGAAGAAAAACAGCCCCACAGCATTACAGATTCACCACCATACTCCACAGTGGGGATGAGGTACTTTTCTCCACGCCAAATTCACCTCTAGTGTTTGTTGCCAAAAACTTCTATTTTGTTTTCTATTTTGGTCTCATCTGAGAACATGGTCCCACTCAATAATCCAGTAAAGTGACAGCAGAGGATTACTTCTAGCAAGGCTGACAATTTGTGTTCCTTATCATTTAGGTTAATTTAAAAACATAAAATATGAATGTGAATATACTTCAGTTAAATGTCACTCTTAGGAATTTCTAGGGGTGCCAACAATTGTGGCACACATAGATTTAAGAAAAATATTTCTTTCACGATAAAAGTTAGTTTTTTCTTTCAATCATTATACCCTAAAGGTTAGATTTTTTGATATTATTTTGAAGGAAAGATCAAAATGATGAATCATTAAGAATATTTTTTAAAGCTCATTTTGTTCATAATTACAAGGTGTGCCAAAATTTGTGGAGGGCACTGTAAATCCACAGAGCTTAGAACTTCAGTTGTGCATTATTTAATTTTGTAAATGAGAAACAGAAACCCTAATTACATAATGTTTGTACAAGTTTCTTCTCAACACAATCCAGCTCTGCCACATGGGATCCTGCAGTAATACTCATTTTCTATACTTCTTTCCTTACTACAGCTACAACTTTGTCAGTCCTAGCATCTAACCCGAAACCCTTGGTCTTCAATAGTGTCCAATAAAATGCTCTCCTTCCACATACACACACATTCATGCACACATACATGAATGCTTGCACACAGATTTCAATTACCATGAGAAGAACAGATCAAAGGAAAGCGTCAAAACATGAGAAGAATCAATCGCTGGCCATATGCCTGTGACATCAGGGAAATGTATGCATTATATATTACACATAAGTTTATCATTTATTTCTAATAAGTAGTCCTCTGTGGGAAAGTCCCTGTGCATACTTTTAAGCAGACGGATCATATATGTTCCTCTATCACAGTATTGTGACAGTTAAAAAGAAATGAAAAATGAAAAAAAGCACCCTGAATTGACCCTACTTTTAAACATCAATAACACATGAGCAATAGATCTACTGACACTGTACTGTTGATTCCCTGAGATACTGTTGTATGGCATCTACATGGAAAGAGCCTTTTTAATTTCTTCTCTGAAACGGCTGGCAGCTTTAAGCCCACGAGTGAATCTTGGATGAAGGCATCTCAGCAGGAACATTTCTCATCTCTTCCTCACTTTTGCAAAAACAATCCCAAAACCTGCAGCCAAATTTAACCAAATAAAATCTGATATGTTCACCAAAACTGGAGTTTACAAATGAGGCCCATGAATCCTTGGCTGTGTGATTTTTTTTTCCTGCTGTTTTATCATGAACATGTTTCACTGTGAATATTCACAAAAGCATGGGGTAAGGACCCCATCCCTTCTACACACAGAACTTCTACTCCATCTTCCCTTAAATGGCTTTTTAAGAGATCCTCATCCATCACTCAGTGACACTCCGTAACCTCTCCATCCTGATAGAAAATAATATTTATCGTAGGTGTGTCCATCAGGCTAACGGACAGATCCTCCTATTGGGTGGCAGGAAACGAGGCTCATTCAAGCATGTCATTCAAGTGATATCCTAGAGAGAGGTATCTGTGTGTGTCAGAGAGAGGGTGGAAGACTGCAAAAAGTGTATATACTCCATAAACAGAGACTGACAGCCAAAAAGGAGGCACAGTGGAATATTTGTCAAACAGCGGATCATTCCCGCCAGGTTTTTAAATCTTTTCCTTGGCTCATTTGATTGGTAGGAACTGACGCAGTTGGGTGCTTTCCTCCAAATTAAAAGAGCATTCATCTTGCAGAGCTCCTAAGGTTCCACTGCTATCAGTGAGTCTGTCTGTATACACAATGGTCAGTGGAAATACTCACTCCTATTTTGATCCTCAATGCAGGAGGCCCATAGGCAGGAGTCTAATGACAGACTCTGAGGCCTTGTTCTGAAGCTTCTGGAGTATAATGAAAGATGGCTGTACTCATACTGTCCTAGCCTGTACAGCTCACAGCCTGTTAATAATCTCTATAATCACCCTGTTCATTCCTCATCTCATACACAATAGCCTACTATTATATTCAAATGGTGCATGCAGTATGGGTATGTGTGCATCTGGGGGAGAGTGTTTGTCTAAAGGAGGGACAAGCCACTTTGTTCAGATTTTTTTTTTCTTTGTGTGTGTGTGTGTGTGTGTGTGTTAGCAGGGCTATAAGTATTGTCTTATGCCAACCTGGCACAATCCCCGATTTAATAAGGGGCCATGCCACAGTTAATGATTAGTAATTAGACCCAAACACAGAACAGCTACTGTTGAGCTCATTGGGCTGCAGTTCAACAGGGACCTGCTCTATAAGCATTCACCCCCTGCCAAAAGTAAGGCAGCAGATGCCAAAGTCAAAACAGCATTAACATATATTCACAAAATTCCCCACGTCTACCACTGCAGGTTGCGCTACGGATGAGTTAGTGTGAGACCGTAAGTGCACATGGTACAATGCACTGTACAAAATGACAGGTACAGTATGTTCTACTTTTGGAGTCTTACACAACAATATTTAGTGAACATGCTGCCCCATGCTGAGAGAAGTCACTGAGGACATCTGACAGAGAGAGGAACCTCTAGTCATCCATCCAACAGCTCCTGAGGGGAAATAGTTGATTAGCAGTGAGGTGAAGATAAAGATAAAATTACCTTTACCTAGAAAACTCAAAACTGATTAGCCTCACAGGGTCGTGAATTAGACAAAGGGTGAAGGTGGGTGTGTGTGTCCTTCTCAGGATGAGCCGGGGAAGAAATATTTCATTCCAAATGAGGTGCTTGGGGGTCGAGGTTAATAAAGATAGGTGAAGTAGTGGAGCAAGCCCAAACAAAACAAAATTTCTTCTATATTTTTGAGACTAAAGGTGAGGAAAACAAGATTCAGACTAACAGGCACAAACTGCCAAAAAGATGCATCAAACTGTAGATACAGTGAAACTGGGAATGCTCTCTCTCTCGCTGCGAGGAGTCTCTCGCTGGCAGAAGCAGGAAAAGTAACTCTATTTACTCTGCTCATTCCTGCCGTCCCTGAGGTGCAATGGAGCATGATATAATCCAGTCTGTGTCTAATGTTTATTCTTCATTTCATATTCCATTTAATATGCACCTGGACGGCACTCCGGGTTCGAAGAGATGGGCTGGAAAATTAGCATGTTGTGATATGAGAAGAAGGTTTCTTTTCCTGGTACAAGACTCTATTGTGCAAGCGCAAAAAAGATCTATTTTGAGCTCAATAGAGCCTCTCAAAGGTAGATTCATCAATTAGGGCATAGTATTCTCTACTGAAAATGTGCCCAGGCTACTGAAGAACATACTATTTTAGGAAAGGATATAATCCTGAAATTTCATCAATGGCAGAAAGAAATTACCATTTGGGCCCAGAATAAACATTACATAAATAAGACAGATCATACTAAAAGACAACTTTCTGGTTAAATTCTGTTATAAATGTACTGCTGACAAACAAAACCCAAGGCACAGCTTGGCCACCACATCTAGTTCTAAAGCATGGCTTGATCATTCAGCAGCAGATAATCATCTCTTAAATAATAGAGCTTGTGTAATCCTTGGGTTTATTTTTATTTTTCAGAGCACATCTCTGCTGGCTTCACAAAGACTGCATCTATCATGATGGCTATCAAGTTAGAGGATTTATACATCATAAACACACCATCAGAGGCTTTAAGATGAGGCTTTAAGATGCACTACTATTACTATTTCTTTTTGTTTAACCTGTTGTTTTTTTAACGGTCATGCTGGCTAAACTGATAAAGCCATGCTGCAGCCTTTCACACACAGCATGTTATTCCTTGCAAAACACCTGACTGATGTTGTGGTATCATCAAAGTTGTTAACAACTAAAGCGAAATTTAGCCTGTAGGTTAATGACACAGAGGGTTTTTGCACTTTTTAAACTGTGGAATTCCATCCATGGCTTTTCTGTAACATAAAACAAATTTCCTCACCAAACATTTAGCATAGTGCTGGGTGATAGATCATTTAGACTTACCTGTTCTGAGTGGACAATATTTAAATATTAAAACATCACAAGCAGTCATGACTAGTAAGTCAGAATGCAGTTTAAATGAAATGACTGCAACCTTTACTGAAATTTGGGAATATGTATTTTGTTTTGACTCCTCTATCATTGCATATTCATACAAACATGTCCATTGGTTTCGTTTAGAAAGCGTAGTTTAGCATCTCACCAACACATAACACAGCCACACTGAGCAAGCACTTCATAGTGACTAGGCTGACATTGGTTCTGCATTCATTAAGTTTAGCTATATATGATACTAAATCAAACGATTAACCAATAACTTAGAAATACACTATATGGCCAAAAGTATGGGGACACCCTTCCTAATTACTGCGTTCAGGTGTTTTAGCCATATCATTGCTAACAGCTGTATAAAATCAAACACATAGCCACGCAATCTCCATAGACAAACACTGGCAGCAGAGGGGGTTGTACTCTGATGCAGTGGAAATGTTCTCTGGAATGATGAATCATGCTTCACTATCTGGCAGTCTCATGTATGAACCTGGGTTTGGTAGAATGTACTGTGCCAACAGTACCGTTCGGTGGAGGAGGGATAATGGTCTGGTGCTGTTTTTTCAGGGTTTAGGCTTGACCCCTTGGTAGGTTTTAAGAAGTCTGGTGTGGAAAAACCATAGAGGCCTGCAGAGCGCCCGGACCTCAACCCCAATGAACACCCTGATGAAATGGAACATCGACTGCAAGCGAGGCCTTCTTGTCCAACAATGTGTTTTTTCCCCTTTATTTGGCTTGTAAATTTGCCTTCTCCTGTATTTGAATATCAACACGTTTTCCTCAAAGTTTGGCTGTAAAAGTGATTGTACCAAACCCTACCAAACAAAGTTAGAACAAAGTTAGCTTAGTAAGTTAGCAAATTTCTGACAAGCAGCATAAGCATGTTTATTTTCTCTAGCTTAAGCTTTCTGCAGGCTTCTCTGTGGCATTACTGCATTACTTACTGTGTTGAAATGGGTTACTGGAGATAAGTGCCACGAATCTAAGAGGCTGCTCAGTCTGTTAATAGCAGTCTCTCGGCTGAAAATGCACTCATATGTTTTTTTCAATATGTAACTCACAATTCTATTGTCAATCGCTGATGGCTAGGGGGTGCAGTTAGATGCTGGTATACTGCACAGGCGCTCACAAGCCCAAAGTGTGTAAGTGTGTTTGGGTTTTTTGTGGGGAGATGTGGGGTGTACCTGAGTGTTTTTGCAGTCAGATGGGTTGAAGCCCCAGCCATACAGCACACACCTCTGCAAAGCTTCAAATCTGTCAACAGCCAGCAATCTCATAACACATCCCTCAGTTCTGCACACACTCTCACTCTTCTGCTCCCACACTAACACATGCATTAAATATTATACACACAAACGAACTCAAACATGCATTCTCTCAACATATATTACACACTACACAAACCAATCTTTCTGTCTCCCTCTTAGACATACATTCCCCTTAAGTCTGTCATCTAAGTATGCACACACAACTGCACACACACACACCAAATCTATATTCCTTGGCTGAAGCTGACAGGTTAGTGTACTCTAAGCAGGAGGGCCAAACAGTAACAGAGAGGAGGGGATGGCACGGCAGTTGCACAGCACCTGCATTATGAGGCTTTACACACCTCAACTGTACACACAAAATTTCAGCCAACCTTCTCAAACAGGCTCCTACACACACACATACACGGGCATGCTCATACACACAGACCTCTCTTCCATCGCTCTGCAGATTCCAACATATCTCCATGTATACAGGAAGTCCAGATAAATACATTAACAAACAGGACTGTTGTCTTTGGCAGGGCCAGCTTGTTTGAGAATACCTCCGTATATTTGGACTGCCACTCCAAGCTCCTGAGTCCCTGGTTATTTGGGTGAAACTCTAAATCTAAATGCTTCTTTTATGGAGATTCAGCCAGCAATGAATCAGGGCTATTGGCGCATGCTAAACCAAATCAGTGCCACCTGACAGTATTAAACATGGTACATTTATCACTGTCCATTTATGGTGTCATAACTAGGGCTGCTAAACATGGATCACAGCTTATAACTTTCATTACAAGCAAGATAAAAGTTTATAATTATAAGGAATCAGAATCAGTTCATTTTGTATGTTACACATACAAGGAATTTTTCTTGGTGAGTGCACACATGCATGACATGTAACATACTGAACAGACGACAAACATGCAGACTAGTAACAAATATTTCTCTAAAGGACAAAATAAAACACAAAAAAACAGAATATTAGAGTATTAAAGGGCAAATGTGAAAAGAGCTACATTGAAGTGTGAATGCCTGTACATATGCAGATATGAATATCTACACATATGTAGATCTGAGTAGATATATAATATATAATAATGGGGAAGGGGCAGTCATTGAAACATACTATAACACGTACAGAGACTAAACAAATGTTAATATAATGTAAAGAATTAAAACTGTAGATAGCTACATCATAATTAAATCATACACCTCACATTCTGAATACATGGACAACTGGAACAGCCTCACTTACTATACTCAGATCAGCATTAGGCTAAATGGAAGTCTCTTTCACATTCTCACACTTTAGCAAGTCTTGCTTAATATGTTTCAAAGCAGTAAGCTCATACAGTTCTTATGTTTCTTATATAATGTTACTAATATACAGATAAAGCTATGATGCATACTCTTAAGGATGCAACAAACTGAACTAACGTTACCTCAGACTGCAACTGACTAGCAGGAGATGAGAGATCACTGCATTTTCATTTTCACTGAAACACAACTAAAACATCCCTGACTCAGACATTCAGTTAAACCAGCTAACATGTTTTGCACTGTGGGTATGTTACATTATTTGCCCCCTTTTTGCGGTACAAAGATTATGACACTTTAAGAATACTTTAAACAGGTGTACCAGATCTCCCACTACTACCATCCACACCAGCACACATCATTGAGACTTTCTGTCTCTTCTGCTGCTTACTTCAGTTGTTGAGGGTTGTCAGTCTGAACCGTGGACACAGGCACGCTCAGGGCCTCGTGATTATGTCCTCTCCCTTTCTCTCTCTCTCTCTCACTCACACACACTCTCAACACCATGTCCCAACATCATATCCACCACAGTGTAACAGTATCTCTGACACAGCATCTCACGTACACAAATCCAGCATTAATGCAACACTTTACCAAAGTAAGGTCAAGGGCCTGCGTGCGATTCTAGACGTCTCCTGAGTAACACAGCGGTTCATCACTAACGGTCTCCACATCATATAACTCTACATAACACCACTCTGAACAAAGACTCTGCCATTCCCCACTCCATGCTTTTCTTTTCTCTGGGCCAAAACTCAGAGCAGTACAATGAGAGTGTGAGTCCAAATGACAACTCCGGTCCAGGGACATGTTTTGAATTTGGCCTGCTGTTATTGGGATGGGGAAAAAGACTGGAGGGTTAAGGGTTTTCTACTATGTTTTATGAGTTTTTAGAGATAGCTGGAACAGAAATAGCCTTTTTCCCTTTGTGTTCTACAAATACATCAAGCTTAGACAACTTGGATGCCATATGCATATAATCCTTGCTCAAGAGCATGCTGTGAGGTTTCGGACGAAGGGAGGGAAAGAAATACAGAGAGACTGTTTCTCTTCATTAGTCTTAAACTACAACACACACACAAACACACACACACACACACACACACACACACACACACACACACACACAGAGACAATCAAAGTAATTCTCTCTATTGTGCTTCTTCTAAAATTCGTTCATAGGAGTCTGATACTCACTTTGACAGTATATGCTTAGCTCCAACAGACATGAGTTCAAGAACACAGCCTTATTCTCTGGCCAGGTCGAGAATGACATAATACCAATGGCGACAAAATAATCACATGGTGAACTCCATGAGCCACACAACAGAACAGTCACCATAGCCTGTCTTTTATTAAAGCCAAACACAATAACTTTAAGTACTTCACATTGTGAAAGACTGGGCTTCATATTCAAAGCATGAGGCAAATGAACAAAAATGACATAAGACCACTGATTTCATAGAAAAAACAAATCACTTGTTAAGCACAGACACTTAGATTAAACCTGGCATTTAATATGGTAACCAACTGACCCATTAATATATGTAGAATATGCAGCCAATAAAATTTAATGAGCCAGTGATTTATGTGTCTGTCCCATGTCCTGTGGCTGTGCACCTGCACAAACACACCTCACTGCTGATTTCGTTTTAGAATTCATATATTCAATGTCCTACTACCTTATATGTAATATTTCAGTCATTGCCAAGCTTTGCTGCTTACTGTATTCTTGCTTAATTGTTGTTTTAAAATTTAAATATAATATTGAAGCATTTTACTGTATGACACTGTAGTTCAGTGGAATACTGAAGGAGCTGTTTTATGCTTCAAAGGAGAGGTTAATTCTAAATATTATCAGCAGAAATAAAAGCTTTCCCTGCCAACACTTTATAGCATATAAATCAACCACTACTTCTCATTTTGTAAAATATGATCCATAAATATGCAGGGCAGTTTACAGGTGTGACAGCCAATGTAAAATCACTTTGGCTTTGAATTTATAATACAGCACAAAATATCTGACGTGAGATATACCTCACAGGAGCTCTGGATAATAACACAATGATGTGAAAGTGTAGAAATGCCTTGAGTAACAGGAGACGTTAATCTTACAGGAGAACACACACATGCACGCACACACGCACACTGTCAGTGTGAATATTACGAAGTTTGACACACAGCCCATTTCTAAACTCATCTTTCTGTCATGGAGAAAACAGCCCTTTACACACTGATGGAGGATTAATAGTGAACACATGTTAGGGGGAGGTCAGTGTCTTCCAGTGTCTGCACTTTAGGATTAGTGGAAACACTCGTATGGAAACAGTTCTGCTCTTCTTCTCTTCCTCATCCCACCCTCACGTTAACGCCTCTCCCAGTCGGCCCACATTATCAGTCACAATTTGCCCTGGTAATTCTCGCTCACCTCAGTCTCTAATGGCTATAAACACACTGAAACTTGGGGGACATAACAGACTAGCCTTCTCTAGCTCTCTAGTCACTAACCCCACATCAGTTACACCTGTAGCTTAAGCAATTTGATCTCGACTGATCTGCCAAATGGATTCAACTTTAGGCAGGTATTATTCAAAAAATTATAATGTTTGCTTAATGGAACAGACTTGATCACAATGGATTTCTCAATATTATCCAGCTTTAAGGATGTGTACTGTGATTGTTGACTTCAGATGATCTTGTCTAAAAAAGAGAAAAAACGGTGCAAGGCACTTCCAGCTTTGAAGGCCTGTTTTACTGTCAAGACCAAGTTGCCGACAGCTCCCCTGTCACAAAAGTAATGGATTTCACCTTGCCAGGGACATATGAGAGCAGATACGTAACCAGAACACATAAATGGCATGTTTTTCCTCCAAAGTAGTAGAGAAAAGGGGGGAGAGAATGAGAGGGAGCATATGAAAGAGAGAAAACGAGTGAGAGAGAGAGAGAG
>JAILXH010042891.1:5166-16577 GCA_023558415.1 Piaractus mesopotamicus
TCATTTCACTGAGGTCCTGTTGGTTGTAAATGATGTTTGTTAGAGTAAAATCAGAAAGAATACATATAGCCATAAACTTTGATAAAAATAATAAGACTGTTATCTTAGGAGAAGGGTCACACGCACACATTAGCCATTCATTGAAGACTTGCCATTCGTTTTTTTTTTTTTTTTCACCCTGTAAAAGAAGGAAAATGAAAATTAAGTCAGTTCCAGAAAGTCCAGTCCAGAATAATAGCAGCATACGACTCTTAAGAAGAACAGCGTAAGGAAATAATAGTATTTATGTAATGCAATGAAAAACGACAGTTTAATTCCTGCTCACATTAAAGGTTTGGGCTTTAGTGTTCCCGGGGGCCGGAATCCCGCTGGCTAACACTTCAAATCCCTTGATCCATTTCCAACATGGCTGCCTGGGCGCTGGGTGCGATTTCTACAGGAAATACTTTTTACACGGCTGTGAATTTGTGAAGGGCTGCCATTTTACCGGGCTTACGGTAAGATATTGCTAACAACTATGTAAATCACCCATTCAGTGCATTGCCGCTCACTCTGCACTACACAAGCCAAGGAAGCTTGCGGCTGGAGTTTATTTATTTGATGCCGTTAGCCTGGCGTTACTCTCGGTCTCCTTCAGACTCACTGAAGCGAAGCTGTGCATGCTAACGTTCACTGTTTGGCTAGCTTCAGGTTATATTTGGGTAGTGTCTGAGTTGTTTCGCGGCTAAAAGTGCAGCCGGATAGTTACATAAAAGGCACAAAATGCACATTCTTGCCAATAACCGATTCGGTTCTCACCCGACCCATCAGCGAGCACTTAAGCTGGAAAATAAAACATTTTCAGAAAACTGTACCGTGTGTTGTCTCAGCTGCTGCGCTAGCATGGCCTTTAGCTAACCTAGCTAGCTGGCTAACTAGCAAGTTTTTAGGAAGCTGGTTAGGTTAGAAAACGTCGTCTGCAAGCGACACAGTCATGATTACCAGTCAATAACGTGTGTTGTTCAGATATTGTAACTGACCAGCTAGTTAATCACATAGGTTAACTCAGTGGCTACGTAAACACTGAGTGATTGAGCGGCTAGTTAACGTTAGCTACAAAAGTAGCAACACATTGAGCATCTGTTGTTCATTTGATTCATGCAAGGTCTAACACTTTACGCTTTTTCTATTACTAACGTAACTGGCAAATTATCCTAGCTATTCTAACTATCTTTAACTATCATATCCTGTAGCCTAACATGCAAAATTCTCCTATTGAAAAGAATATTTTAGCTAATGTTCAGAGGATGTGTTCTACTTTTCTAATTTCATTGAGGTCCTATTGGTTGTACATTATATCAGTTAGAGTAAAACAAGGATGTACTGATATGAAAGTGAATTAATCAAATGATCTGCTGTTCATTCGATTCATTCAAGGTTTTACAAACCGCTAATACTCATTGTATCACTACTGACGTAACCTAACTAGCTAACTGTCACTAACAAACTACCCTAGCGCAATAAGACCTAACATACAATTACCTCCTATAGAAAATAATACTTTCATGTTGGAGAATGTTTTACTTTTCTCATTTCTTTAAGGTCCTATTCGTTATAATGTTGTAAATAATGTTTGTTAGAGTAAAATAAATAAGGATGTTTGGGCAGAAAAGTGAATGAATAAAACATTTACATGTGTTCTCTTTCTTTGCTTGTCTTTTTGCAGTTTTCAAAAACTAATAAAGATGAGAGATCAAGAGGTTCAGCTCATATCCAGCCATTATCATGAAAATTTGCTTGAGGCAATGTGGAAATTAAGAGCCACCGGGAACCTGTGTGACATCACAGTGCAAGTCAACTTTCAAGGGGAGCTGGAGGATTTTGAGGCCCACCAAGTAGTACTTGCTGCAACTAGTGGCTATTTTAAGACTCACCTTTTGGCAGATAAACAAGTAAAAAAATTGTCCTTGACTGAAATTTCACCCAAAGACTTTAACAAATTCTTAGAATATGCATATTCTGGAAAAATGGAAGTGGAAAAGAGCTATCTTCTCAACATACTGCAGATGGCGAAGCTGCTGGACTGCCAAAACTTAGTAGATATTTGTGATGCAAAGCTTTTGGATCATAATAAAGAAAGCATGCATGATGGTAAAGTAGAAACACGAGTGAAATTGAAAAGGGAGAGGTACAAAAAGCATGCAAAGGAAGCATTAGGTCTGAGAAAAAGGTTGAAACTCAAAACCTTGGATACTCAAAGGGAGAGAAAGATAGAGGTACAGGGCAGGAGGAGTAGCAGCAGGTTAGCAGGTCGCAGAGTCTCAGTGAATTTCAACAAGAAAAAGACTGGCCGCAAAGCAAGACCTCAGTCTGAGGCTTCTGACCCCTCATTAAGCCCAGATGAAACAGAGATAACGCAAGAGGCACCACTGCAGATTTGTGAAACAGAATCCACGGGTCCTAGTGATCAGATTTTCCCTGAGAAGGAGACTCTTGCTGACAGTGGTTCAGAATCAGCCTGCACTTTTAACCGTGATGTGCCAGATGAAGCTCTTGAGGGCCCTGACTTTGTACCAGCTGAAGCCACGGATGAAACGGATGAGGCTGAAAAGGAATGCAAGACGGGCAATGCAAAGTATGACTGTCACAAATGCATCCGTTCATTTCGCTACGAGAAGAGCTACCTGAAGCATGTCCGGGTTAGCCATGGGATCCAGACTGACACTACCTACCGCTGCAACATCTGCCAGCAGACGTTTGCCAACCGCTGCAACTTAAAGATCCATGAGCGGCATGTGCACAGTGATGAGAGGCTCTTTCCATGTGACGTGTGTGGCAAGGCCTTCAAACGTAAGAAGGATGTGACACGACACAGGCGGCAAGTTCACGAGGGTGGAACTGAGCGCCACTACTGCACCGTCTGTGGTAAATCTCTAAGTTCCAAAACAGCTCTCACTCTGCATGAGAGAACCCACACAGGTGACAAACCCTACAGCTGCGATGAATGTGGAGCCAGGTTCTCCCAAAGCTCTGCTCTCAAAACACACCAAAGGTAAGAATGCCATCTAAAGCAGTGGTTCTCAGGTGGTCCTTAGGACTGGTTTGAGAACCATTTATCTAAAGCACAAAGTTGCCAGTTTATTAGGTGCACCTAAACTCACTTGCCATTTTATCAGCTACTATATGGTACACTTACCATATAGGTGCACATTGTAGGGATACAGTTCCTGATTGTAGCCCGTTTCTTGCCGCACACACTGTGGTTCATGTCACTACTGTGTCAGTGTCACTGCTATGCAGAGCATGATCCACTACCCAAATAATATATGATCAGCCGAGGTCCTGAAGTGATCCGTTTGCACAGACTGTTGGGGTTGGATGTGGCTGACAAGTTTTCTAGATATAGCTTGACTCTAATCAGTGTATATATGCTCACTGGATACTTTATTAGGACCACCAGTACACTTGCTTAGTCATGCAGTTATCCAGTCAGCCATCAGTGTGGCAGCACCACAATGCATAAAATCATGCAGATGTGACAGTTTACATCAAGCAATGGGATGGGTAAAGAAGTGACTCTGTGGCATGGTTGTTGGTGCCAGATGGGATGGTTTTGTAATACTGGGTATGACCCTCTTTGCCCTTGGAATAGCCAGCCTGAATTCTTCGTGACATGAATTTAACAAGGTACTGGAAACATTCCTTAGAGATGTTGAAATGACTGCATTATGCAATTGCTGCAGAATTGTCTGCTGCACATTTATGCTGTAAATCTCCTGTTCTACCACATCCCAGAGGTGCTCTACTGGCCACTGAAGTGCACTGAACTTAGGGATGCTTTTCTGATAGTTACTGTTGTAAAGAGTGGTTACTGTAGCCATCTCAAACAAGTCTGCTCATTGTATGCTTTTTGCATCATTCTGTGTAAAATCTAGAGACTCTGTGTAAAAATCCCAGGAGATCAACATTTTCTGAAATACTCAAACCACCCCATTCGGCAACCATGCCATAGTCAGAGTCACTTTCTTCCTCATTCCATTGCATTCCATTTTAAACTAAAGCTGTTGATATGCGTCTGCATGATTTTAAGCATTGTGCTGCTGCCATGCGATTGGCTGATTGGATAATTGCATAACTAAGCAGGTGTAATAACTAATAGAGTGGCTGGTGAGTGTAGTACAGCAGTGCACAGTACTGGTCCTGGAGATCTACCACCCTGCAGAGTTTAGCTCCAACTCTTGAACACACCTAATTCAGGTAATGAAGGCCTTCATGGACATCTGAAGATTGCATCAGAGCTCTCCAGGTTGGTATATCTCCAGGACTCTGCACAGGTGTAGTGTGCATAAGTGGTTCTTAAACTAGTCCACATGGCCCCCAAGTGGTCCAAATTTTTGCGCTGTCTTTATGTGTTTTGAGCTGGGATCGTGGACCATCTAAGGGACCCTGTGGACCAGTCTTAGAACCACTGGTATATAGAGTAGGTGTACCTGACAAACTGGCAACTCCATGTTTGGCTTGAAACAGAAGGCTGGAGACTTACCGGTTTTGTAGTGCTTCATGATTTACTGGAACTGGTGTACTTCATAGGATACACACTGGTGAGAAGCCTTTTGCTTGCGACATGTGTGATGCCAGGTTTACTCAGAACCACATGCTGGCTTACCATAAGAGATGTCACACAGGTAAGAGTATCAATAATCTCTACTGATAGCATAATATTTTACATGGACCGCTTTTAATTCATTATGTTTCTCTTTATAGGAGAAAAGCCTTTTATGTGTGAAAACTGTGGGAAAAGTTTTGCATCTAAAGAATACCTTAAACACCATGCCAGAATCCACTCTGGATTTAAGCCTTACAAGTGTGAAAACTGTGGAAGAGCTTTTGCTCAACGGAACTCACTTCATCAGCATATGAAAATCCATACAGGTATTCCTTTGTGTAATATTTTGTCAGCAGCTCAAATTCACCTAATTTCTAAAGCCTCCCTCAGACAATACATGAATAAGATCACTGACCTTTGCTGTCTTACTGTGCTCTGCTCAGGTGAAAGGCCTTACCACTGTAAAGACTGTGATAAGCAGTTCACTCAGCTGAACGCTCTTCAGAGGCATCAGAGAATCCACACAGGAGAGAAACCATACATGTGCAGCATGTGTGGTCGAACCTTTACAGACAAGTCTACTGTCCGCAGACACACCATGGTAAGCAGTAAGCAACTGAAGAGATAATACATAAATCCATCTCAAAACTAAACATGAAGTAAAGCATGGTCCCTAAGCTTGGATGATAAAGTAAACTTGGGCTAACAGTTATCATCTGCAGAATTGTCGCAATAAACAATATCGTCACGATCCATCCATGAATTTGTTTCGAAGTATCACGTGAGCATTACAAAATTTTACCCTGTAGTTTGCATTTTTACTAATTGTCATACAATTACTGTATTATTACAAACTGGACCAGCTTCTAATATTACTTAATAATTTATATTAACAACTATATTCTGCACAGATTGCATGTAACACTGTTTACATCCTTTGGTTCTCTGTGTTTTTTTGCTTGGACAAGTTTGTCCATTTTACTCTCTTTCACAGAGTAGATCTCATGTACTGGAGTGTCTTTGTTTCATTTCCATGTATCCTAGTTTCTTTGACAGACTGAAAATCTGCATTATAATCTTTCCAAGGCGCATTCAATGTATGTATGTGCGGAGTTAATTAATTGGTGATGTTCTGTTTGTGTATCGTATATTGAAGTGCTCTTTTCTAACGTATGCATTTTTGAACTAACCATAGATAAGAATGATTTTACAAAGGGAATTAATAAAGCAATAAAGATAAAGCAATACAAATGGTAAAAAATCATTTGGAGCAATAATTTGTTGGAACTTATTTAACTTACTGCAGTAATCATTAATATCAGTTATAACCAAATGGCTCATGGTCACTTTCAAAACATGACCTTGTATCTCTAAATTGGTGCATTGCTGAAAAAGGAGAAAACTTTTACTGAAATTTAATGTAAATGAACTAAATAAAAATGTTATTCCAGGTCATTTTGAACCATTTCTACTGGTCCATTTGCTTAATTTTTCATGAAACATTCACATAATTAAAGTAGCACCTGGACTTATCAAATTGAATATAAAAAATTTAATGACACCAATGATATTTGTGTATGTTTGAGATATGAAAAGAAAGATCTCACTTTCTGTTCAAAATATTATTGACAGACTCATGACAAGGACACTCCTTGGAAGAATTATCTGGTTGTGCTGGAGGGTAATGTAGAGGGTCGTGTCAAGAAGCCAAAGGGCACCTCTCTGAAGAAGGACAAGGGAGCAGTGAATGCAGAGGAATGTCAGGCAGTGGAGAAGCAGAGTGAACCTAAGCCCCAGGAGATAGTAACTGTGTCAGAAGAGCCGGTGACCATTGCTGGGGACTGGACTGGTCCTGGCACCATAGCGCTGGTCAGCCATGGAGCACTGGGCAGCCTAACAGTTATTCAAACGGAAGTGCCTGCTGGTACGCAACTGCAGCCCCTTGTCACGGCTGATGGAGCCAGTGTCATTTCTCTGGATAGTTCTGCTGTTGGCATCCCTGTTACTGTCCCCTTTTCCATTCCTATCTCCGTTGCACATTCCATCTCTGAGTCAACGCCGCTGTCTGGCTCAGTCCCTCTTTCTGATCCAGCTACAGTTTCTGACGCCATGATGGCTCCAGTGGTAGACACAGTCACAGAAGCCCTTCTGGCTCCAGCTGAAGTCACTTTGTCTGCCTCTACTGAATGCATAACGGCACAGTCAGAAGTGGAGCAGGTTCATCAGGTACAAAATTCAGACTCCCATCAGGAAACGACTGAGCATATGCAGACTACAGAAACAGTAGAGGCCATGGAGGTCTCTACAGGAGATAGTGGAGAGTGATTTTGAAGCTTCTGTTGCGACCAACACTTTTTCTACACTATATCTACAGGCTCACTTATCTTTTTCCCTACTTTAATGTGTATATACATTAATGACTGCTTTTTGTAGAGAGTGATTAAGGAAGACAAGTGATTTATTTCTCAGTTATGATTTTCATGTACATAAAATGTTATGAAGTTTCCCTTTGCCTGGTTTTTAACTGTTAAAATGATACTTAGTGCCCGATAAGAATGAGGATATCAAAAGTAAGCTGCTAAAACATTTAAACCTCTATCCATCAGCATTATGCTGTGTGGCCTAAAGATATCCTTCTAATTGGAAAAGCTGTCAACATGATTTTTTTGTTTGATTATCTGGACGCAATTGTTGGGTTATACAGCTTACAACTCCAAAATATTTGGCACTAATTAATGAAAACTAGCTAAAATCAATATATTTAATAAAGCACACATGCAGTGAGTGATATTTTGGGCTTAAATAAATGTGTAAGCTGCACATTTTTATTTTTACACTGTGTTTTGGAACTCAAATTTATTTATTTTTTTTTTTTTTTGGAAAGCTGTCAAAAGTATTGGCACCCTCATTTTTAATATTTGGTGAAGCCTCCTCTGGTGAGGGTAACAGACTGAGCTGCTTTCTGTAATGCTTAACAAGGTTGAATACTTGTAGAGGGATCTTGGACCAGTCTTCCATGCAGAGCAGGTCTAGTTACTTGATATTCTTGGGTCTTCGCTCGTGGAGTGTCCAAAACCCAACATTTTGTTTTCCCACAACCATTTTAGGGGGTATTTTGATATGTGCTTGGGGTCATTAGCTCACTGAAAGGTCCACCGATGGCCAAGTTTCAGCCTTCTGGCAGAGGATTTTTGGCTAAAATCTTCTGGTATTGGTGGAATTCATTATGCCATTGGTTTTCACCAGCAAAACAGCCTCAAGTCCCAATAATCCACCACCATATTTGACAGTGAGTATGTTTCCGTTGTGATGATGGTTTGCATGAATTTTGAAAACCGAAAACCCCAAAATTCAACTAAACTGTGCTGTTCTGAAACTGTGATGTTTAGGTTCCCCCTTGTTGCTTTTTCCAAATTGCATCTCTTAGCCAATTTTCAACTATTCCATGCTTTTCAAACTTCATTATCACTGTGATTGTTTTACCCATGTTGGTGGAGGACAAAATGATTTTACATGTGTGTAACCTCATATTTATACCCCAGGGAAACAAGAAATGGTCACAGACACTAATGGAGTTTCTGGAGTATCTAAACATTTTTGAGGAACATTTGAATTATTAGATATATTGCTTATAGTGTATGTATCTTTCCCATATTTTTGAGCGGTGCCAATAATTCTGGAGTTGATTGCATCACACAGCAGTGTATCTCGCTCTGCACCCATTTTGAAAGTCCCCAAGCTTGAATTAAAAATGAATCAGTTTAATTACTTCTAGTGTTATTCTATATTTAACTGAAAGATAAGGATGCAATATGTTAAAGCCTTAACAAAAACACAAGTTTTAATATTAGACCTTTATTTCTGTACTTTCATACAGACATTCAACAGGAGATCAACTACTCAGTCAGAAAGAACCTAGATAAGCATGTAGTTAGCCTCTTTTGATGGCTTTTTAAAAACTGTAGACACTGAGATACTACACATCAACAATAATACACACAGTGACATGCGCTGCTAAGGACCACAAGTATGGAGAGTGCACTAGCCTAAGTGCTGCGTGAAGTATGAAATCACAACACGACACACAGCACACTGACACAGGTTACATAGAGAGCTCACAAAGTGTTCATAATTTGGATGTGCTGACAAACAAGGACCAACATGTTATCTTTTAACTGTATAAATACTTGGAGTGCAAACCACTTACTGCAAGCGGAGATAATAGAGATACAGTAAAAATAAGAAAATTACATCTCAGAATGTAAAGAAATATCACTACAGAAATGAACCTTATGAACACATTAAGAAATAAAGGTTGATATGGAAATTACAGCTCCATTATTCTGACACTTATTACACTTGTATAGACTTTAATATGATCATGAAAATTAGTTCAAGTCTGACTTACATTCCTGGACTCAGTAGCAGCAGTGTGGCCACCTACGACCGACTGTTCACTCTTTCCAGAGTGAACAACATGATAAGTGTTCCGAATCAGAGTGCACATAATATAGTTATAATGAGACATGAGACCCACATACCTGCAGACGTACTGACAGGAATGGGTTGAGTACGAATTGCACAAATAAAAATAAAGAATAAGTCAATAAAATTACAACCATAACTTAAGTGAAATGTCTGGTCTTCTAACTCCATAATTACATTTGTACATGTCATGCAGCACTAGCAATCCAAACTCCAGTGATTACTTAAACAGCAGGGCCAATGCCAAGTTCTCAGGTCCCTAGTTTATCCTTGGCTTTCCTTTAAACTGAACTACACCACTTTGTGCATCCAGAACAACATTCATTATAAAAACAGGGAGTCTGAGATTTAGCAGTCCCAAACTGGTCTGATGTTTGAAAGCTAAATATTACATGTTAAAAATAATATCCAAAAATCAAATGTAATATATGTTTATATATCCTCTGTAAATGCTGCAGCAATAAATCTGACATATTGTACTGGGAAACCTGGACTTGGCCATTGCACAAAAATGATATGAAATGTTCTGGGGAGGGGGTGGCATGCCTTGGATGGTTTCCCCTAACTCTACATTTCACTTCAAGTCCCCCTCATCGCCCTGGATGGTCTTCTTGATGCGCAGAAGCATGGTGGTCAGCCACTGGTCCAGGCGTGAGATTGAGTCAAACTCCTTCACCTAGTATAGAGAGGAAAAATATAAAGAACACAGACTCCTATTAGCAACCTGCTTTATCATTTGCATTCCATAATGTGATGTCAATTCTTTTGTTCCATGAAATTAAGCCGTGGTGTCCAATCATTGACTTTATCCAATTAAAACCCAACAGCTCCATCTATTAAGACAGATTCAGAAGCATGAGGTAAAATGCAAGTCTTACTGCTTCTGTGAAAGCCTCTGCGTTCTGTTCTTCATGGGCCTCCAGAAGTTTCTGGAAGGAAAAATGTATATGAGAGTTTGGCAAAACCATCTTCTATAAATATCGTCCCAGATGCTGACATTACAAACCTTTAGTAGTTTGCACTCTCTTGAATCGGAGAACGCTGGGAACATTTCCTCATACTTCTCAACAGCAAGCTATATGTTTTAAACAAACACAAACCCATTAGAGCTGATGCAAATTTTTTTCATGGTTCTTGACTACTTGATAAAAAGACTAACCTTTGCATTCAGCTCATCCACAATGAAGTGACATAAGGAGGCTTTGAAGAAGTATTCTTTGGCGCTGTATTTCAGCAAGGGGTTGTCCATGGTGTTCGTTCCAACCTAAAAGCATTCAAATAAGAACCTGTAAAGACTCAATGTGGTGAAACTTAGTCATTTTATGTAATCTTTTCAGGTGTCATAAGTTTGCTACCTGTTCATAGATCTCAATGGCCTTCTGATACTGCTCCAACTGAGCACTATATGAAGCAACCTTGAGAAGGCATTTGTTCGCAGAGCTACCAAATGAAAATGCAACAGCAAAATAGTCAGAAAAACTCGGAATGTTTTCTCGTTTCTGGGTCTGTAAAATGTAAACTGAGTCAATGAGCAATACTGCTGCATGACTTACCTGTTAGACTCCTCGCCTTTGTAATAATCTGCAGCCTGTTCATAATGTGCAATTGCCTAAAAGGAGGAAACATTATTTTTATAATGATTGCCTAATTTAGGCTTTACCATTCTCCTAATATTGAGGCATTTGCTATGATTACAGGGAAATGGTTATATGCAAAGTTTCACAGTACCTTCTCAATGTCAACCAGCTCTGACTCATATACCTCAGCGATTGTGATGTGGTGTTTAGCTGCAATAGTAAATCGTCCCTGAAGGAGGAAAAGGTCATAACTGCTTTAGATCATTGTTATATACTAGAAACTTTACACAGAAACTATAACCTTACTGATATACTGGCTGGCTGATATTAATGCTCTGCGATCACTGGCAAAAGCATCACCAATAACTACAAAATTCCAGCATTCAAACTCGCAATCTCCTCACAAAAGGACAAAATTTTAACCAAATGAGTTCTCAAATTTTATAACACATTTTTATGAAGAGAAAGAGAAAAATAAGGAAATAAACAGAAACCAAAACTGCAAATAATTCTGGGTAGTGCCACCACATTCATGTTATTTAAGACAGGTTCTGCTGTTATTTGTGTTCAACTAACAATGATATATATGTATGTACATAAACAGTACATAAAAATAGATTACTGGTTATCAGAATTTTTAGCCACTCCAAGTCATTATCGTATCAGAACACCACAAAATTCCATTATGGATTGGGCCCTAGTAGAAATTAAGCATTTGAAAGAGATATTTTCATATTCAGGTAACATGGCTAATCTTGTACATT
>JAILXH010042906.1:4749-16363 GCA_023558415.1 Piaractus mesopotamicus
CATGTTTGCCAGCTTGCCAAAGTGACGCAATGCCAATGTTTGGGCAACCCGTGGCTTTCCACAAAGGCCAGTGCAGATGGATTAAAAAACTAAACTTGTGGACAAGATATGGATGTTCAGAAAAGAGAGGTAGCATGAATATATATGTGGATTTATGATTGGGTGGTACTGATAAAATGCACTTTAATCACTTTATTTTCCAAACACTGTACTGTGCAAATGTACAGTGGCCAACACTAATCAATGCACTGCAAATTAAAAAATCAACTGCAAATGCAGAAAACACAAATCAAAATGACTACACCAGCACACGTATACAGGAAGAACATGCAACTTCAGAGATAATGCAGAGTCAGTTTGTGAAATGTAGCTCAGGTGTACTTGTGTTGATGAAAGTGTTTTCTGAATTTGCGTCATGTTTCTGAGTTTGTAGTGCGTTACTGTGCATGGGGTCTCGTTTGCCACTGTACAAAAGTTTGAGGCAGCCATGAAAATTATTTTAAATGTCATTTTTAATGTCAATAATAAAAAATCAACAAATATTCAAATTTTTATTTTCATGTTCAAAGTGACCTTCACCCTAGACAGAGTTAATGGCTTAACCTACAGAAGGCTTCAACTCGCTTATGGTGTCGTAACTATATGAGCCGATAGCAAAAACTGGAAAGTAGAAAGAAGTAAAATCTTGGAGCATTTTCAGAAAATGAAGGAAAAACTAGTCACATACAACATATGCAAGTCTGACTTTCAATGAATGCACAACATTACATTCCACCACTGAAAAAGAAAACAAGCTGTTGTCCACTTTAAATAAGCAGACTGGTGAGTAAATGGTACACAATTAAAATGATGGTTCTTCAAGGGTTCTTAATAAAGAAAATGGTTTTATATAAAACTCAAAGAACGCTTCGCATGAATAAAGAGTTCTTTGCATTGTGAAAGGGTTCTTCAGATTGATAGAGAATGTGCTGTAGATAGTTCTATACAGAACCTTTTTGAAAAGGGTTCTATATGGCACCAAAAAGTGTTCTTCTATTGTAACATACCTGACATCATAACAATAGAGGAATGCTTTTTGGTGCTATATAGAACCCTTCTCAAAAAGGTTCTATAAAGAACCATCTACAGCACATTCTCCATCAATCTGAAGATTTCACGATGCAAAAACCCTTTAATAATAGAAAGGGTTCTTTGAGTGTTCATGGTTCTATACCGAACCATTTTACATTTCCTCCGTGCCAGTGTTCTGATAAACCAAACTTTCTCTGTAATGTTACCTTTACAAAAATTGCTGAAGCTCATGATGTTACATTATTAACTTTCATAACGGGAATATTCTAAGCCGTATCAGTTTTTGTTAATTAGAAATATTTAGCAGGTTACTCCAAAAAAACTATTGAATACTCAGCTAGTGAACTACATTACTGGCTAATTAGCTTAAAATCTGGCTCAAGTTTTCACATTAAAGAAATGTGATCCACTTATCCTGGAAACCTATTCACACATAGCTTATCTAGTGAATTAGCATAGTAAAATGTTAAACCGGTTAAATTCGGGGTTAGCAAACTCTGGTCCTGGAAGGCCAGATTCCTGCACCGTTTGGTGGTGTTTCCTGTTTAAGCACACCTGATTAATCATCTCTTAATAACCAGATTTTGAAGCTGTACTGGGCTCTGGCCCTCTGTTCCCCACCCCTGGGTTAAATGGTGCTGAAAACCTGAAGAAGTATAATGATAATTCATGTAATTATTATAATTATAGCACTTATTTTTAGCTGTTGCTTATTACTTACTGTAGCTCAAAATAATGGGCTGGTTTAAACAAATCTAAACAAAAAAGTGTTGTTTTTTAATTATTTCATTTATTTATTTATTTATTTTACTTTGATGTTAATTTAGCTTTTGGTGAACAGTGCCAGTTTGTCAGAACACTGCCCAACATATTATTGCCACAGCTCTTTACACTTACAGACCACATTTAAGCTGATTAATCAGTTATAAGTTGATTAATTCACATGAATAAACAATTATAAAAATATTAGTTTTTTTTTTCAGCGCTACTTAGCATTGTGTTTTTGCAGTGAAAATACAAAATAAGATTGTACCAACCACCGTGCACATTTTAGTGTTTTCCCTCTTCCCATCACACCTGATCCAACTAATCAGTTAATTAGCAAGCCCCTCCTGAGCTGAAGTGGGTGTCTTAGAGCATGACACAACACAAAAACATGTAGGGCAGGGGGGTACTCCAGGACCATGGTTGGGATCCGGTGGTTTAGAATAAACAAAAATAAACCTGGATTTTGTAGGTTGTGGACAATACATGTTTTATGTTACCTATACAACAGTGGTGCAAGTGGGCCTGGATTGGCTTTTATCTTGATCCTTTGGATCAGATCAGGACATACCTATCGAGAATCAGTCCTGAAGTAGCAGCAGACTGGAGTTTACCTGCTCATCCAACTTTATTTCTGAAATTAGGGTATTAACAGGAGGTTTTCCTTTCAGTATCAGTATCAATCTATTCTTTTAGGAAGGCTTTACACTAGATGTTGGAACATTGCTGTGAGGATTTGATTGCATTCAGCCACAAGAGCATTAGTGAGGTCAGGTACTGATGCTGGATGATTAGTTCTGGACCACAAACTCACCCCAAAGGTATGGGATGAAGTGCTGTCACTCCGAAGAATGCAGTTCTACTGCTCCACAGCTCAATGCTGGGAGGCTTTATATCCCTCTAGCTGACACCTGCTACTGGGCATAGTGACATTAGGCTCATGCATGGCGTCCCATTTTATTTGCAGTGCTTTTCTAAGGAGCTTATACAAGCTGTGTTTGCACAGTTGAAGGCCTGAGTTGACAATGGGTGCCTACCTTAAAGTAGCTGAATTCACTCATTAGGAGCCATATTTTGGACGTATAGTGTAATTTACACTCGCTTTTGATGAAACTATTGTAGTGTATCCAACAATAAAGGCAATAATATGCTTCTTTTACACAGTGATATAAAACACAATAGCACACAGCCAGCTCCAATTCCTCATGCTGATTCATTTTTAACGCTGATAATGATATACAGAGGATATCGCTAAAGTCTCAGAATGCATCGCTGATACGTTAGGTAAGAAAGGGTTAGCCATGTTAAACTCCATTCATCTCAAGCAGCGCCCATGAAAACACTACTGTGTGTTGTCCGATCCTTTCCCACCGAAGGAGCCATCAAAGGAGGGCTTGCTGCTACAGATATAGCGCTCCAAAGCAACCTTGCCAAGCTCATTAACCACACTGAAGTAATTTACGGAGAGAGTTGAAGACAAGAGGAGCCTCACTCTTTACTTGACTATAGGGCTCTTGTGGCTGTTGCCAGGAAGAGCAAGAACGAGAGAGAGAGAAAGAGAGAGAGAGAGAGTGTTCAGTGTCCTTGATAGCAAGCAGCTGCATCCCCAATGACAACAGCCCAGATCATGAATCATAGGCTGGCCCCTCCTCTTGCACTACTTGTAAAGTACCCCTGCCTAAGTCGTAGCATCCACAGCAGGATCCGGCAACAACAGCAGTTCATTAAAGTAGCCCTTAAAACTTAATGCCCCTCTGAAACGCCTCATATCATCATCAGCTTTACCTTTTGAACCCTACACTATAAAGAAATTTAGTAATGTACAGGCAGATTGCATTGTATCACATACTTTACTGTATGGCTACACTGTAATAATACAGGATCATCAGCTTTTCTTTAAAAACAGGCACCAAAAATTCTTATGTGAAGCAGCAAAAGACCTTTAATTTAAATTTCCATTATTTAAATGTTAAAATATGGCTGAGCTGTATTAAAATTTGCAAAGCATGTAAATGCAACAATATTTTCCTTCTGATTAGCTAGTGATAAAGTTAACTTTAGCATAGCACCTAATAGTCTGCTTACCTAGCACAACCTGTATAACCATTATAAGTACCCAATCAGCACTGTTGCAATAATACTAATTTCCCCAGCAACATGACTGTGATTTACAATGTTATGTTAGCACCAAGATAACAGTCATGTGCATCACTTTCCAAGTTTAATACTTAGCAACTAGATTAAACACTGACATCTAAAGTCAGTGAATTGTTAAGTAAATAATAGCTGTAATATTATTATAGGGTACAAGTACAACATGACATTGCTGTAAACAAACTTTACAGTATGAGTGCTGTAAATATTAAATTATAGTAACTACCAGGCAACTTTGCTGCCAATAAATTACTGATGTTTTGCTGTACTACTGCAATGTAATTAGCTAATCACATAATTGTTTACATACTAAAATCACATTTGCATTCATAAAATAAAAAAATCGTCAAAAAGCAAGGATTGTTTTTCTTGTTTTTTTCTTGTACTTTCTTGTATTTTCGATAGAATTCCTCTGTTTGTTTTAATGAGCTATAAATGAGAAATAATTATTAGAAAATTGCAATATGCCTTTTTTTCTTAAGGTTTCATTTGAAGGCTATTATTCAGGTATTATAATTATTATCACTAATTATTTGGTAACTGAAGTGTCAAGTGTTAAAGCTCCTGTTCCATCCCATTCCAAAATCGTTACTCATTATAAATGAATTGTGTCGACTGACAGGTTGTTTCTTTTTGTTTGCATGTTCTTTCGCAGATTATTTTTTCTTTGTTTATGTACTGCACCAATGCAAAACTACATTAGAGCACTGCTCAGGAAATTTGGTAGGATGTACTGGGTAATTTATTCGACTAATTGTGTTGATCACTTAAAAATTAATATGCTAACTGAACAAAGCGCCATTCATCATGTTTACACATTGCATCAGTAAGGATGAGCACTCTCTTACTCATCTTTCAGTATAAACTCAGCAATGGAGATTTGAGATGAGAAGTGCTCATGAAGGCCAGTAAACGATTACTTTCTGCATCCCTGGCCATGTCATTGAGAATTAGTGACTGCTTTGCTCCCACACTAGCGTTTATGGCATTTTATTCAGTGGCCCTGGAGGGTCAGTCCCAGAGGAACTGACTTCATGTCACAGCCACGCTGAGCCACAGGGATGCCGACATCTGCCCTGATTCACATTAGCAACAGCTAGCGGCTAGCGTGGAGCAAAACGTCTCTATTATCCTCCCTTCCGTACTCTAAAAAGATTCAGAAGCTGACTGCGAGTTGCTAGCTATTGCAAGTTTTTCCATAGAGTTTGTGCTCTTTGTATGGTGCAAGCCATGGTGCACTACTGTCTGATAACTAATGTGCTAGACTAGTGCAGTGACCTTTGCAGCAGTGAAGAATGCTCTAATCAGGCACCAGAAACCCTAATCCAAGTCTCTGTGGGATGCACTTTGTTACCTAGCAGGTTAATTTGTTCAAGTTTGCACTTGTATTTTAAGCTTTGTGTATGCATTTCCTTTCCTGTGTTAATAACCTTTTGTGTTATTGATCTCTTGTGCAAATATTTGTACAGAGCTAAAAACTGCAGGGTAGCTGACAGTAGTAAACAGCAAGAATGCACTGATCAATAGTAAATATAACAGCTACTTGCTAGCATGTCATCTTTACACAAGTAATGCCTTAGTTGGAGTAGTGTAACGATGTTTAAATGGTAATCAATGGAAATAGAGAGTCTGTGCTGAAGTATGAGCTAAAGTAGCTTACCAGTGCACACAGCAGATCCACGGCCTCCAGTATGAGCTCTTGGTGGCCGATGCGGGTGACGCCAAGCTCCTCCAGCTCCTGGTGAGTGATGTGTAGGAGCTGTTCGCCTGTTATTTTCTCCCTCTCAAAGTTCTTAATGTACTGCTGCAGGCAGTCGTCCAAGCCTGGTGGACACAATGAATGCAGGACACATTGTCACATGCAGGACAGTCCATAGCATCACACAGGTATTTCTGACACTTTAGTTAATACGAATTTTGTTAAAGGTGTTTAAATGCATGCATAAGTGTAAAGAAACATCCCATACATCAGCATTACTTTGTACGCAGAAACAATAGGATAATATACACAGAGAGTAGTTTTGTCATAGGTCAAGTGTGTCCACTTTTATCCACAAAGTGCAGATGTGGCTGCAGGTTTTCATTCCAACCAAGCAGATTGGACATCACTGGAATAGGTGCACTTTGTTGGTTTACAATTACTGACTGTAGCCCATCTGCTGCACATATAAGTGACCACCGTAAGACCACCACTGACCAGATATGTTTTGCCAGTAGACTATTCTCAGTGCAGCAGTGAAACAAGATGTGGCAAGTTAATTGTAATAATAATAATAATAATGATAATAATAATAATAATGATGACAGCATTATATTTTAAAATGGCCAATGAATGTATGCACACAGTAGGTGCCTAATAAACTGGCAACTCGGTGTATACACTGTCATATGCAAAACAGTTAAAATTATGTTTTGCTGATTTTCTAAATGAAAATTAGTAAACACATTCTCTACAGAGAAAATTTAACCCACGGTCAGGGTTAATTACTGTTCACATAAAATGTCATTTCTGTGTGGAGTTTGCATGTTCTCCCCGTGTCTGAGTGGTTTTCCTCCGGGTACTCCGGTTTCCTCCCACAGAGGAAAAGACAAAGACATGCAGTCAGGCCAATTGGACATGCTAAATTGCCCCTAGGTGTGAGTGTGTGTGTGTGAATGTGTATGTCTGTCTGTCTGCCCTGCGATGGACTGGCGACCTGTCCAGGATGTATCCTGCCTTCCGCCTGATGACGGCTGGGATAGGCTCCAGCACCCAGAAGGATAAGCGGCTTAGATGATGTGTGTGTGTGTGTGTTGTGTGTGTTAAACTCAGCAAATAAATAAACACTATGCACTAAAGTTTACAGAAATATGCTACATTTATGTTTGTTCCCTGTGGAGGATATGTTAACTTATTTTTCACTTATTTAAGCAACAAGACATATAATCACATAAGCACACTCTCATGTATCTTTAGGTCTTGTTGCTACCAATCTGTACCAGTTAACAGATACCAAAAACTATAAAACTGGAGCCTTGGGTACTGAACTAATGGCCAATGGGAAAAAGCACAGTTTTAGTTTTCACTTGCAAAAAAGGTTTTTTGTCCTTGACGCCACTGCCGTGTTGTTAACATACCACCGGTCAATGCAGCAATGAATTTGAAAGCCATATCCAGCACTGACTGCTCATCCACATTATTCTGACGAATTCTAAACAATATGGCCGCGGGACATCTTTTTTGGGGTTTTGCGAATACTATCCATAGGTATTGATGATGTACTCGTGAGGCTACCACCCCAGTGACAATTGATTTATACCCTGAAGAAATAGTTTGGTACATTTTGTCCTACAATTTACTGTTTTTGTCATTATCATTATTATTATTATAATTACTTAAATGCAGCTTATACTTTTCTCATAAAAACATAATGATAAAGCTGCAAACAGAGGCTGGTTGATGTAAACAGCGATTTAATTAATTTATTATTTCTCGTCTGCAAATCCCACGGCAGCTGTTCCACCCACAGCACTCTTAAGATTAGAAGCACCCAGAGGTGCGACATGAAAGGTTTGTCAGTAAACGTGTTCCTTTTTTATGATTAAGCTGTATACCTAGGCGGAGGAGACCGTAGCTGGAAATAGCACTGGTGCGACAAGAAAGACTGTCTGGTTCTTTGACTGGACCTGGATTTCTCAGTGCCTTGGCCAAGCTTAGATCCTCATACAGGCCTATAGAGCTTCAATTGGGCTTTATTGGACCAGCTGAAATTCCGGCATGAAGCAGTGTGACTAATAAGAACAATCTGTCTGTGCCACTATGTAGAGAAGTCATCCAGGACTGAGATGTTTTGCTGAGAGGAAAGTAAAGAAGAATAGTGAAGCTTTTCTAGGCCAGTTAGAACTGAGCACAGAGCAATGATCATGACACGGATCAAGATAAAGCCCACAAAAGTATAAAATTTGAGCTTGAGCTGACTCTAACAGGGTTTGTGAAAATGTTTTTTTTACCAGCAATGTTCTATTTGATCTTTCATTAAGATATCATGCTGAGGGCCCAGCAAAAATCATACAGCTGGCCACACCTGTTTAACACATCATGGCCTCAAGCATGTACATATCTAAGTCTTATAAAAAAAGTACACCGCATGCTGCCACGCGCATCCACAGCCCCTAGCAAATCTCGGAATTGGCTTTTCAGCAGATTGGCAAAGACTTGATGACACTACTGGAAGAGAAAGTCCCCTTGCCTGCGGGTCTACTAAGAATAACTTCCTTCAGTGACCCCCCTCTCCCCATTTGCCATGCTTTGGGACACGGTTGCTGGATTTAGGCATCGGCAGCTACATGCTTGAGTCCCCCCATCTTCTTCCGCACATAAACAACAGCTGAGACCATCAAGCCACGTCCCTAAGGCAAATGGTAATAAGTACACCCTAACAACACCCTGTTTTAAAATCTACTCAACTAAACAAGCTTGTTATTCAGAGGCTGTTTCTGTTTCTGTTCAGTAATTGAGATGATAAGTACCATTACATTTTACATTTTTTCCAGCTTTGTCACTGGAGGCAGATCTTTGGTAATTGAGTTAATTTAATTTTGACTTATTAATTTTGTTTTACAAAACTATTTAAGCAGAAGTATGTAATTATATATTAATTTACTTAGGAAATCACACAAATAATTAAATTTACATTCAGTTTGCACTCTATATCAGTTCAAGGCTGCACCTTCAACTTTTTCCATGTGTTTTGATGTCAAGAAATGACAGTAAACAGGCAAAAATGTACAGATCTGTGCCAGGTTTTCAGGGTCAGAAAACACTAGAAAGCATATATTTGCCAGAAAATTACATGTAAACCTCAACAAATAAACTTTCTTTCAGTTTTTAAAGAAGTCTCATCTTATCAATCTTGGAAGTTAGTTGCGCTTTCTGCTTCTCACAGTCCAGGTAATTTTAGACACATTCAGTGATGTTGATGTCTGGACTCTGGGGTGGACAGTCCATTGTTCTGAGGTCACCAGCAGGTTCCAATTTTCTTCTCTTTTACCTTTTCTTTATTCAGCAACTGCTTCTTCACAGCTGCGCATCTTAGCAGACCCATATCATTGAGTCATCTTCTCACAGTGGAAGCTGCGGAGAAACACCTGTGGATTTAGTTAGATCTGAACCAAGAATGGAGCTTGATTTTTGCTCAAAGATGAAAACTTTAAGTATGGTTTGTCTGATGGTGACAGTTTTGGTGATCTACCAGGACTTGAATGGTGGTTAGGAGTTCTTTTTTTCTCTATATCTTTGAATACTTTTTCAAACTTCAGTTTTAGTAACTCCTGTTTTCATGTTCCCCTTCCTTATTCAAGTGGATTATGTTATATCTAATCTCTCCTTAAAAGAAATATCTCCTTAAAAATGAATAGCTTGCACTCAATGGCTGTGACTGGAAATTAAATAAATGAAGATGGTCTCTGATGTTTGCACAGTACTGTACACTGTTAGAAATAAAGGTTCTATGCAGGTACATTTTTCGTTCATCAAGGTACAAGCAGTGTAAATGTGCCCTCAAAGGTACAACAGTGGTTTTAAGGTACCTTAAATAAGTTTTTCTACGTGAAAAATATGTATTTATCCTTTTCATAACCGAATGTTTTAAGACAGAACAATAAAATGGGAGAGAGAAGATGGGCTGTGTGGAGTCAATACAACTTGGAAAATATAATTTCAGTGGATTATGGTACAGTTATGTTCCCTGACTAAAGGTACTGAGATGTACCCTTGAGGGTACCACCCCTGTGACAAGCGGGTCACTGCCCCAGTAACAGTTTCATACCTTTTTTTTTTACGGAAAGTGTAAAGGATGGATTTTCTTTCTACATACAAGACTGCACCAACGGTGACTTTTCATCAAATTCAACAAATAATAAAACTTGTCATCTTATGAACACAAATATGGAATCGATTGAAGGTTTAGCATTTGCATGTCCAATTGAATTTCTTTGCTTGAGTTACACGTGAGAATAAATGATCAAATTACAACATGGCTTTGTTGTTGCCAGTGATAACTGAAATAAAAAATTAAAAAAAGAGCATTTGACACAACCATTTACCTACTTCCCTACATAAATACCTTTTACTTAGATTTCTTTTTTGCTATTCAGTCCTCAGCAGTGGCAACAAAGTGTACATTTTTACCGCTTCTCTATTGTGTGCATGTGCTCTGCTTTAGGTAGAAGCTTTGACATGCAAGTCCCTGAAGTTTCAGCACTGCTGCGGGCAAAGCATTGACTTCCACATACCTTTTCAAGCTCAGTACAGCAAACCCCTGTCCCCTCAGGGGAGACCCACATGACAGTCTGGCAGAACCCATCTAGCAGACCATCCACCTTCATGTGTCCTCTCCCTGTATTAACTCATACCTTCATAGTCACCACGATCTTCACTGTGGCAGCTGTTCAGAACTGTAGTCCAGCCCATTTTGGAGACTTTCACACAAACAAAGAGTCTCCTGCATCCTCTCACAGCCACCTGAGATTGGCGAGGGCTGTAGGAGCCCTTTTAACGCAGGTCTTTTATGCCTCTGTACCCTACACAGGAGATGGACACTATTTGAATGGAGGAGCTGTGTTCATTACTTCAATTGGGCACAGCAGCTGCAGCCCCTATAAAGGGCACTGAACAGAGTGCTCCTGATCTCAGGCCCCTGCCAGAAACATGAAAGCGTCAAGCATCATCATGCTGGCCATGTCAGCACTGCTCATGTAATGGTAGCAACCATTTGGATTTGGATGCACTCCAGAAGAGCAAGCACTTATTGTCAGGGACAGGATATAGGCCTTAGAGCAGAAGTGTGCAGTTCCAGCCTTGCACTTTACAAAAAGGCTTCCAAATAATTCTTGCCTTGTTGGATTCTTGGTTCCAAACAAATAAACAAAAAAAAAAAAATATATGTATTTTACTTGGTATAGAGCCTTTATATTGCGGTCCTATGCTATTTAAATTACATATGGACCTTCTTTGAGAAGTGTAGAGGTGCCGAAGTTTATGTGGTCAATAATGGATTAAAACAATAAATTGTTTATTCCACTCATTTTCTTAACCCTCGTTTTCTTGGTTTGGTCCTTCAGGCCATCTGTAGTTCCACTCTGAAGTCTGCTTTAGCGCTATACGTTCTATGATACAATCTATTGTTTAAATACAGCTTATAAATGGCAAGTCCCATTGATGATCTTTTGAAAAAACCAAAGTAATTTCCTGCTATTGCAAGCCATTATTGGTTTATCACTAAAAACTCAAACATTTTTACAAGCAAAACACACCATTGTTGGCAGCAGTATCAGTAACATCAGCAACATTCGCATTATTGAGTGCCTCACTCATGGTAGACCAATGGATACATAACAAGCAGCAAACTAAAAAAACAACAGCAAAGTAGAAAGCCACAGTTCCAAAGATGTAATGTAGCGGTATGAGAACGAAAGGGCAGCAGTCGTGGGTTGAAAACAATTTGTGTGTATATGTATATACACAGGTCGCCCTGGACAGGTCGCCAGTCCATCACAGGGCTATGTGTGTGTATATATATACATATACATATATATATATATATATATATATATATATATATATATATATATATATATATATATA
>JAILXH010043121.1:0-19022 GCA_023558415.1 Piaractus mesopotamicus
GACAAATACACATTTAACAAGCCACTGTTTCACTGTTGTGTTTTGTGTGTTGAGTTTTCATCATAACACAGTAAGCTAAACTCTCTACTAAATCAAGATAATCAATATCTTGCAGATTGGCAAGCCTGCACCTCCTTCCCCCACCAAGGACAGACGGAAAGACATGGGATCTCCTCTGCGTAACCCAGGCAGCCCCATGCGCAGGAACAGCCGCAGTGAGAGAAGGTACCACATTCTGCATTCACCTCAAACACAAGGGCACTGTTTATATCCATTTGTTTCTACATGCACCTCTACGGAGCGATTAAAATCACAAGACAGCAGAGGCAGCACTATATCAACAAACCTGAGGGAAAACAAGCCAGGTAACCACAGACAAAGGGCTGTTGTTCACATTGCCGTCGCTGGAATGTTAGATATCTGTGTATTTAAAAGAATAACTTGGGTTACTGCTGACTTTTATAGGCAAAACGACATTACAGAGCAGTCGGTGATACATTTCTTTCTCTTTACAGGCTATCGGGTGAAAAGAAGGCTTTGGAGCCAAAACCTCCTGCGGATATGAATGGATACCAGATTAGAGTGTGAGCTGGCTCTCTGGCTTCCAAACCATACTGCTCACAACAACCAGTCATGCAGCCAAACTGTTATGGGTGGATGAAATGACACGGGACAGAGAAGACTGAAGAACATTTCAAAGGACACAGACGGGTGTTTGGAACAATATCCAGTTGCAGACGTATGCAATGAATGAAATGTGTGAGTGATGTAAAAGTGTGCAAAAATGACACCGCACCATGTCACCTTTAACGAACCAATCAACTGAGCAGCCTCATTTCAAGCGACCACTTTTGTAGACACTCGGCTCTGTCCTAATTGTGAGCATTCAGTGTGTAAATATCACAGTGTGTATATTCTAAGTCAGCTGACTGCTTTCCTGGCTTTTGTTGAGACTGGTCTGTAATCCACTTACAATCAGGTGCCTTTTATACAACTCAGCATCACTCCACCCATCTGTTAGCATAACTAGTAGAGTTTGTGTTGCTTGGCACTGCCATCTCTAAGGCAGGCGTCCAGTATCTGCTTAACATCAGCCTACACCAATGACTTGAAACTTAACCTGCTATTTTTACTTCTGTAAACCAAATATACAGGAGAATGTGTAGAAAAGGCAATGGCAGATTGTAGTTTCCGTGGTTCACATATCTTGAATTTAATTTGGCCTTATCTATCTGTAACATTTAAGCAGTAACACTTGACTTTTTGTTGTTTTTATAAGACAAGGTTTAATTATTTTAAGCAGTCAATACAAACAGTGCGTCTTAACTTTTTTCCCTAACTTATTAAATATCTTGTTAAAGGCTATGTATAGAGAGTAGCTTGTCAATAGAAGGACTAGTGTGGCCTCGTTTGTAAAGTTCTAGAAGTTCTACTTTTTTAAAGGTGTGAATACGCAGTGGGATTGGCATCAGTCAGTGCAAATGACTTCATGTTTTGATAATCACCCATTCAGCTTTAAGGAGTACAATTCAAATGGCATTTAAAATACACCATATTGTGTGGGGTTAAATTAATTTTTATATTACTTTTTATATATAATCACTTTTTCTTGCACTTCCTTTTAAATGTAGTAGCTTCACCTGTAACTCACAAGTACCTATACTCGATAACAAGTTTTGTACCACTAATACACAGTTTGGACTAATTGTACCATCAGTGGGAGGTTCAATACAGGTATGTATGTATGTATGGAAAACTGGGCCTTAAGGAAAGGATTCTTCTGGCCTTTTTACCACTGAAAGTAGTCATCACACGAATAGATGCAATGGGATTGCTCTGCTACTGTTTCTCTCATTTCTTGAAGGCAACACTTTGTAGAGGCATAGTTGCTCAAATAGAGCTGCCAAAAATACTAATGAGAAAAGTATTTCTCTCACCAAAGCATCTGAAAGACTGTGAAACGCAGCACAGTTGCTGGTTGTTGAAGAGAAAAACGGCAACACTTTTGGCTATCACCCCTCACAATGGAGGCTGTTTTCATTTCTTGAGAACAAAGAAAATGTTGCGATACACCATGATGCCATAGCACTGTAATGTTAGCTTTCCTGTAAGGAAAAGTAGAATTGTGACAAAATACAAAATCACCTGCTTCACTGTTGACACTTGAAATATGATCAAAATAAACAATGTACTGCTGATGTGTAAAAATGTAAGCATTTTTTATGGAGGCCCAGATAGGAGCTGTATGAGGTGTTCACAACAGCATTATTCACTGTTTTACTGCTTACACAAAACAGGGTGCAGTTCACAAGGTCCAAACAGCAAATGTTGTGGTAAGAATGTAGACAAATGCATGACACCAAACGAAAACTAGTTAAATCAGGCATGCATAATGTTCCTTTGGAGATTTCCAGCCTGGCAGAGTTCAGTTCCCCTGGTGTTTATACTAAGCTAAACTACACAGACGGTAGAGGGCAGATTTTCAGCAGAAGATTTGATCCAAATCACTGATCAAATTTAAACCAGTACGAAAGATGTTATCTGACTGTGCAGGTTTTAATGTAAAGAACAGCACCTAAAATACTGCGCAAAAATCAGAGGCAAGACATTTGTTTTCTTTGCCGTTCATGTACTGTTAAAACTCTTCACCAAAACCAAAGTACAAAAGTATCCATATTTTTTCTGTCTTGCTTTTTTATTGTCTAGTTTTAACATCCAGAGAAGACCATACCCTGGACAATTCTGATCTTTGTAGAGACAAATTGTTGCATTTGGAGATCTTTTCAAGCTCCTTAATCCTTGTGTTCTTCTGACACTGAAAAACTGGAAATAGAATAAACTAAAGGGTCTGACTTTTACACAGTACTATACCTTTGAACTAAAGTCATGAGCTCATCAATTTTTTGGGTGACTTACTTTGTATGTGTTGAAAGGAAATATGTGGAAATATATAGTTCCATTACTATTTAGAAGGTGCCTTCATTTGCATCATGTAGACTGTCAGATGTGGTATTAACCAATTGCATCTAACTGCAAGCCAAGTGTCCAACATTCCATCATAAAAATGCTCCTCAGTGCTGTGTAAGACATGAGGAATGTTGGCCTACTTTAAAAACCTACTGACCCACTTCTTGAACATGTGCACTCTCCTTTGGGAAATGTCTGTATTCCCACACACAGACAGACAGCCTCAGAATCCACTGCAGGTAAGCAGGCATTTCATTGCACACTTACAAACTCTCTGCTGCTTTCTTCATTTTCTGTTTAAATGCCTTGCTTGTGCCATTATAGAGGACTTGAGCTTACTGCATGAACAGATGCCAGAATGTTTTTTTACAATGAAAATAATAGCATTAAAGCCACTGCCTGCTGTGGTGTACTTTAAATCGCTCTTGTAATCCTTCCTTTTAAATGTTTATCCTTTGTAACTAAAGCTCAGATTTGGAGCCCTTCAATGGTGAACAATAAAAGGCTCATAGAAGGGGGCTTGGAGCAGCTGCACTTAGTTGGCTATGCAAGACCTTATACTGTTCACCAACAGAAGACTGAAACAGTCGCCTCCTTTAGTGAGGCACACACAAATTCTCCGTATCTCCCTGGCTCCTTAGGCTGCGTGAATAATTCTTTCATGCTGTGTGCATCTCCTCTGAGCACGCCCCAGTGGAAGCAGCTGGGAAGCTCCAAGTATCTGAGCCTGTTACGGACTAGCTTGGTTTTTCAGATAATGATATCATGAGGACATACTGCACCGTGGATATAAACAGCCCTCCCATGCTCCCATAAAAGTAAACAAAATTCTTCTGCAAGGATGATGAAGGTTTCAAGGTCTTAAGACTAGCTCTCAGTTTGTTAACCAAACACATGGAAAAGGTATGGATGAAACATATATGCAGCCATTAAGTACAAGTCATTCAGTTGTTCTGCAGGGATGTTTTTCCACCATTTTTACCACCAAAGTTCAGCTTGATTTTCTCCTCTCTCTCAAAGATGAAAGGTTTAAGTACCGTTTATCTAATGGTGAACGCCTTTGACTTTCCCCTTCCTTATGCAAGTGGATTATCTTACATCTAATCTCCCAGAAATGTCTCTTGAAAAATTTATAACTTGTATCTGATGGCTGTTCTGACTGTAAATTAAATAAATGAAGGGTGGTCTTTGACTTTTGCACACTACTGTACATATTAAATATATTATTTTTATTTTACTTATTTAGGCCTTTGTTATAGAGCACAAGCCTCGAGTCTGCAGCAGTTCCTGATCTGGGTTGGGCTGTAAAAACATGTATTAATCAGAAATAATACCAAAACAATACTATTTTTGGCAAGTTATTTACTTTTTTTTTCTTCCACTGAAAGAATAATAAGCCGCTCAAAACAAAAGCACATAGTCTCAAAAATAAATTACACACCATTATGTACATTCAGCGTTTTTCAGACTGAAAACACATTTTGGTGACAAAACTGCAAAAATTCTTTCTTCCATGGTACTTTCTATTTGCCAAAGTAATGCCCTTAACACCATATTTGACATCTGAATGCCCAATTTCAACACTATCTTGGTTCACCTCAAGATTTAAAACCAACCCTAAGATTCTAAGCTATCAGAGAGTATAAAAATGGCATCTGACTAAAAATGTTTTTATGACTTCACCAGTCAACGTAAGGAAAAATTTAAAACAATAGAAAACCTTTAACTTTTGGCCATTATCTTTGCCAGGAAGAAAAGACTTTGAATGCACAGAACCATAAACATCCTGATTAAGGCCTCAAAGAATCAGTCCAAGCCCAAGCTAACTCAGTAACCTGAACTTGGAGCCATATCTCTTACTGCGTCTCACTGGCTGGTGCCCTAAACAGTTAGCCGAGCTGAAACTTGGCCAGCAGACTGAGGTGATCTGAGGGGAACATTTCATTCGGGAGTCCATTCATCGACCAGAGGTCTGCCTCAGACAATAGAGCGAGACGGCCAAGCAACTTCAGACCATTCTTCCCATCTGTATGAAAGCACAAGAGATGCATCCATATAACAATGTTAATAAATACAGACAAACAACATAGCTTTTACCTGATACAGTGTAGTGGACAACAGATTTTTACTTAATTACATTTAAGGCTGTTTTTGCGCACATGGATTAATCTTAGTCTTGGACTAAACAATGTCAAAGGCGTTTCACCGTTAAAGATCCCAATTTGTCCAGGTCTAGGCTTAAACTGAGACTGGAAAATCAGCCTTAAGAAATGTTAAAAATAATCTTTAATTGACAGGCACAACTGCCCTGTTGCCCACCTTTATGGTCCCCCGAGCAGCCCTGTCCTGTAGAGTAAAAGATATAGTCGACCATGGCAGCTCCCTCCGAGTGTAATGTAGTGACTGCGCAGCGCTCAGTATCGGCTATGAACGGGCTGTACACTGAACTCAGGTTTAATCCATGACATATAGTGTTTCTGAACCTGCTGGAAAAAAAAATGTAAAAAATAAATAAATTGTTTCTACAGAAAATAGCCAATATATACTGCAATATTGTGGAGTAAACACTGATATTGTGGAAGTATTTAAAGTTATCTGATCTTGTTTATGGGGAAAGGACAGTTCAAAGAGTTCACCTTGGAGAAAAAAACTGCTTTTCTTCAGAATCTGGAAGGAAGAGAACACAATGTGTGTTATTTCCCAGATAAGGAGTTGGTACATGCCAAATAAAGTAATAGTAAAATGTGCTTTAATACAATCCCGATTTCAAACCAGTTGTGACAAAGGGCCAGATTCATAAAATGCACTGCCAGATTTACCGTGTCGGTAAGAGCCAACAGCATGGTGTTAACACATTTGCTCATACATAAACGAGAAGTGTGGCAGAGTTTTACAGCTTGCACGATGTTGCATGATCTAAATTACATTTGATAAAATATTTCCAAAAAGTTTTGGTCACATGCAAGTAATCAACTAATTGGAAGTTCATCCAGTCAACTGATTAACCAATACATTTAAAAAGACATGTTTTGATCTGTTTGGATGGAGCAAACGTTCTAACTGCTGTTGTAAGAGAATGCGAGCAAGATTTTAGATTGCCAGAATTTTTTTTTATTTTTTTTTTGCTGTAAGAAATGTAAAAGTAGGTGTTACAGAGACATTAGTAACTGATTCCTCTCACACTTTTAACTGGCACTGTATTAAATTTTCCTGCATCTAATTCGATATTTTGTTTTGTGAATTCCCCTCGTGTAAACGGAAAGTAGGCTTGGTTTGAAATCCAAAGAAGGTGACATGTTGAGATTCTAATTACAATGCCGTTTCTAAAAATGTTGGGATGCTGTGCAAAATGTAAATAAAAACAGAATGCAATGATGTACAAACCCTATATTGAATTGATAATAGTCCGAAGACAACAGATCAAACATTGAAACGGTGAAATTTTATTGTTTTTTGAAAAATATATGTCCATTTTTGAATTTGATGCCAGCAACATGTTTCAAAACATGTTGGGATGGGGGCATGTTTACCACTGTGTTGCATTACTTCTTCTTTTGACAGCCCCTTGTTGGGAGTGTTTGGGAACTTAGGAGACCAACTGCTGTAGTTCTGAAAGTGAAATGTTTTCCCATTCTTGCTCGATAGAGGATTTTAGTCACTCAGCAGTTCAGAGTCTTCTGTGTGTTTTTTTTTTGTTTCATAATGCGGCAAACATTTTCAGTGGTGACATGTCTGGACTGAAAGTAGGCCAGTTTAACACCTGGACTCTTTTACCACAGAGCCATGCTGTTGTAATACGAGGAGAATGTGGTTTGGCATTGTAATGATGAAATAAGTAATGCTTTCCTTGAAAAAGACGTCATCTGGATGGCAGCATATGTTGCTCCAAAACCTGTACATATTGTTCAACATTAATGGTACCTTTACAAATGTGCATTAATGAATATCATGTTACTGACGTTGCCAATTAACCTAATTAGTTGTGACTATCCTAACTATTTTTAAACGTGTTGCTGGCATCAAATTCAAAATTCTTATATTTTTCAAAAAAAACAATATAATTCCTCAGTTTCATCATTTGGCATATGTTGTCTTTGTACTATTTTTAATTAAATATAAGGTTTAAATGATTTGCACATCATTGGATTCTGTTTTTTTTTTTTTTTTTTACAATTTGCACAGTGTTCAGATTTTTTTTGGAAACAGGGTGGTACACGTTTAATTTGATTTTATTGCAGTAGTTTTGGCTTTTAACCCTATTTTTCAATTTACAATGGATTTTTCAAAGGAACTCAAACAAATTTATATGAGTAAAACAACATTTTTTACTTGATACTTACTGAGGTAGCATGTAAATATTAAAGTTTGAAAAAGTGCCAATTACTCTCCAGTCCATACAATCCATAATCCACATGGAAACTAAGCTGCAAAAACAGCCCGTTTGAATGAACTGTCTTTGTGATGTCACAAAACCAAATAATTTACATTTATCTGCCTATTTAGCCTATAGCTGTTTAGGGGGCATCCTAAAGATGCCCGAATCACCTCAGCTGGCTCCTCTCAATGCGGAGGAGTAGCGGCTCTACTCCGAGCTCCTCCCGGATGGCGGAGCTATAGCACCCTATCAATAGAGTGTAGCCTGCCACCCTGCAAAGAAAGCTCATTTCCGCCGCTTGTATTCGCGATCTCATTCTTTCGGTCATTACTCATAGCTCATGACCATAGGTGAGGGTCGGGATGTAGACCGACCGGTAAACAGAGAGCCTTGCCTTACGGCTCAGCTCCCTCTTCACCACTACAGTCCGGTACAGCGACCGGATTACTGCTGCCACCTGTCCCAGCCTGCGGTCGATCTCAGGAATTAATCTCATAATTCATTCCCTTCTGATATTTATTAAAGCACAGTATTTGCTGAAATAAACAAAACTGTCCACCATGGCTCCGAGCCTGTATTGTAATATTGCAGAATGAAACTAGCACTTGTCTCAAGATGATGAAAGGTTGGATTATTCATTTATTTTACAGTAATTTATTCCTTATGCAAATAACATCAGCTCTACACCTTGTAGAAGCTGCAGACAGTAGACGACAGTTTTTTTATATATGCTATCAAAACTAAAGGAAAAGTTAGTTAAGTTAGATACTTGGTTTGTTGTCAGTGACGCCGGGTATAAATTCCAGGTTCGCGGGCCGCACACAGGCTGCCTGACAGTAGCGCAGCTGCCGGAGGAAGTCATGGTTGTACTGGAGCTTCCCTGCAGGAAGGGTAAATATAGTCTTGCTCACAGACAACAGCACACATGCCTTAAAAGGAAGCTACACCACACTGACCACTGGAAATGCACAGTCATCAGCCTTCTTTATGGGTTTAAAAACAGTTGTTTTCTTGCCCTCAAGCTCACATCTAAGTAGTTTAACAAAGCATACAATTCATACTTTACCAGTTACACACACACAATATACAACTGTGTAAAGGTCACAGACCACTCTTTATTTAATTTGCAGTCAAAAGAGCCATTAAGTTCATGTTTTTCATTTTTCAAGGCATATTTCTGATGAGATTACATATAAGATGATATACTTACATAAGAAAAGTGAAAGTCACAGGAAATTAAATGGAAAATGGAGCTTTAAAATGATTGAAATTATATATAGAAAAGTTAACTCAAACAAAGTAAGTGCTCATGCTCTCAGAACAGTGGACTGACCACCCCAGAGTCCAGACCTCAAAATGACTGAATATTTGAGATTACTTGGATTATGAAAGGCAGAAAATGCAACCAACTTCTGAGACTGAACTTCGGAGGTGTGAAAAAATATCCCAATTTTTTTGCTACAATAAAGGCAAAGAGTCGATACACTTATTTTTACATATATTATTTAGTTATGAAGTTGTTTTCTATTAAATATTTTTTTTTTCTTTTCCTCCCCAACACTGAAAAATTTACAAACTGTACTTAATGGCTGTTTTGACTGGAAATTAAATAAATGAAGAGCGGTCTCATTTTTGCACCATAGTGTAACTAGTATCCAAAATGAAAAGGGAGCATGAACACAGATGATCTGAACAGAGCAAAACCTCAGATGAGCCCTGCAAAATTCCCCCGGTACATGCTCACGCTCATGTGGTTGTTACACACACGCACACGCGCATACTCTTTCAAACACTCACCCTCATGTGGGTATGCTTGAACCATGTACACACTTCTCACTGACCTGATGATCTTGTGTGAGGTTCACAGACAGACGAATACTGACAGTTGTCATTGATTCCCAGGCTGTTGGGCCACAGGGGGGCGTACAACCTTCTGTGATGGATTTTGTATGATAAGTCCTCTTGACCAGACACCTGCAATTAACATTTAAATAAAACTGCAAATAAGTCATTTGAAAGTTAACGCCTTAAACAAAAACTCCAGCATTTTTCAACCTAATTTCTATCTGCAACACCTAAATCTACAATACTATCAATCACCATGGACAATAATTTCAAAATATTACATTTAAAAAAGAAAACCTGTTTTAATATAAACTTACTTATAATAAAAACCATTGGACAGTCACTGAATTCTATGAAAAAACATTTGAAATGACTACAATACATAGTACTGTGCAAAAGTCATCAAATATTGATTTGAATTATCATTCAAATCTAATCATCTGTCTGATATCGATACACTTTTGAGCTCTTTAGTCTCCCTAAAAATGTGTCTTGTTTGAAAATTTACTGACAGAATTCAGCAACTGCCTGATGGCATCTATTATAAGAGTGTTCTTCTGTTCTTTTCTCAGTTCAGGAAAATGTTTCCATGTTTTGTTTTTGGCAGGGGTGTTTCTAGACTGCTGGTTGCACTGAGGCACATTCTAAATTAAGGAGAGCCCAGTGCAATGTCTTTGCTTGTCAGTTAGTGGGCAGAACAATCTGGATAAAAAGAGAGCTGCATCTCTTTTGACTAAACACTGTAACTAGGAACAGTTGTCCCTTTTATCTGAAAAATAAAAGACAACATTAATGATGTACTGAATTCAGTTAGACTACATAAGCTGCTAACTTTACTAAGGCCTTTGATTTAGCGATCTAAAATGCATTTTTGGAAAGCTACAATGGCTAGTCCCTAAAATAAAGGTTTTAGCAGTACTCTGGCAGCTCAGTGGTTGAGCTGCTGTTAAACACAGATAAACAAACATTTGTATATCTATGCTGTTAAATATTTGTGTATGCTAGCTCAGTTTTGAGAACAACTGCCATATAGTGGGATTTTGTTTAAACTGAAATCATAAAAAAGGCTCCTAGAGTATTATGGGAAATGTAGTGTCTGTAGTGAACTTGCACCTACTTTTTGTGTTGTGCAGTTTAGCCCATTAATCAGGGCCAAAGCATCAAACGTTTTAGCTTACATATTGACCCCACCTCCGCCCCCATGATTATAGAGGGGCGCTAGGGCAGGCGCCCCTGTTAACCAAGTTTAGTGATGCCCCTGATCTGCGGTAGTCGACTGTAAGCTACAAATGCAGCCGAAAGAGATTAGGTTGAGATATGTTTCAGACAAACAAATGTAGATGGTAACTTAAGACACACCATCCAAGCTGGCAATCCATGGTAGTACAGCTGGCCAGTGGCGATTAGCTGGTACAGAGGCATGTTGGGTAAAGAATTTAAGTCCCCACACAGAACGACCTCACAGTCACTTCCTTTGGTCTTACACTGCCTGACCACACTGTCAATCTCTGCCAGCACTATGGCCAGCTGAGCCAGTTTCACATCTCCTCTTCTAGGGTTAAATAACAGGTGTGTGTTGGCCACACAGATGGGGCTAAACTGCAGGGCTTCTCCATATTCACTGATTGGCTGGAGGAGCAGCACAACCCCCACATTGTCCCGGTCCAGGAGCTCACAGTCATGGCGCCGGAACTCCAGCAGACTGACAGACAGCTGTACGAAGCGATCACCGTGGTAACACACCGCACAGCCATCTGTTTTGGTGCCTGTGCGCCGCTTGTAAACACAAATGTAGCCTGGGAATGTAAAAGGGGGAGAAAGATAGTGAATGTAATGACCACAAAACATCTAGCTCAGCAGCAACATAGCAAGACTAGCAGCCTGTCTCGTAAAGCAAGATTTCTTGCTTACCCAGCTAACTTCCAGCTCAGTTTGATTTAAGCCTGGATTTTCCCTCTTTTTTTCCCTAAGCTACAACACCACATCAAACTATCCTGTTCACCTAACCTGCTCTGGGACAGGTTCAGGATTTTGGATAGCAACAGCTCTTGGACCAGATCCAAGCCGCAGAAGAAACAAAATCATACTTTGCAGATATCAATAATATAAAGCAATTATTAGTCCAATAACCACTGACATGAAGGCACCGGTGACAATGTTGCTTTTTATCTTTAAAAAAATGCTTTACTTTCAATTTACATAGTTTGATTTCTTGTTCCTTCTTTAAAAACTTAAATTACTTGACTCCTAACATTTCATGTGAATGGCTGTTTGTTATAAACACAATGGTTTTAGGTGCATGTGCATGAGGATTAATCACAGCCTGGAAATCTAAACCTGTAAAAGTTAAAGAGGTGATGTTCCTGCATTAAAGAAGGATTTCCTCTCACCCATCTCAGTCACGGCTGGATGTATTTGCTCCAGAAAGTGATTCTCTTGGACCTCTTGAAGACAAACAATCTGTGGAAACATACAAATCCAAAATGGCTTAAATAAATAAATAAATATTTTTAACTTAACATAATTCACTGCATGAAATAAAATGTCCTGTTAAATAGTTGAGTCATGTGGTGCACCACAAAGAACTGCATTTGACATTCACAGGTGTAATTCACAGGAGGAGGCACTGAGTGTAAACTCACATCGGGATTCCAGGTCTGAAGCTCCTTTAGGATAGCATAAAGACGATTCTCCCATGCTAGCATGCCCTCTGAACAGTGCAGATACAGCTCAGAGTTAGCCTCTAGTAGGTCTTGGGCCAGGATATTGTACGACATAACAGTGAAGGTGAACTTATTGCAGGGATCTGTGCAGGCTGTGGGTGGTGCTATAGAATAGGGAGTGTTTTCACTGAGGTCCTCCCACACTCTCCACATCACTAAGAAAAGAAAACACAGATATCTGGTCAGAAATGAATGAATGGCAATTACACTACAAAGAGGAAACAAATCATTCTAGTATAGGGCTGAGTATCAACATTCAGTACTTTTATGGTACCATCCACATTATTACAACACTACTGAGTATCGAAAAATACCACGTAATTTATCATTCTTATAAGCATCCGTGAACCAATAAAGCATGATCATTCCAAAATCTAGACTGCTAACTGGCTGTCTAAATTACACTACATATGCACATTTTTTATGTCTGTGTTCCTTGATTAGTCTGCAGTCACTTGCAGTTGTACTTCCAGAATGGAGATGGGCAATATGGCAAAAATATAGTAATATCACAATACATGAAGGCATTTTGACTATAAACAATATGCATCACAATTTTATGTTTTTCTGAGGTTTGATAAGTTGAAACAGACAAAAAAGCCCTCCTAGTGCCAAATTTTAAAAATACTATCAATAACTACAAATACAATTATTTTTAATCAGCATTTTACTAATTATGCCCTTTTAATTATGAAATATGCACTTGGTCAGTGTTCAGTATTAACGGAATCCCCAATATGCTCAGAAAGGCATACTGTGATGTAATTTCTCACAATAAAGATACCGCCACATTGCTGACCATTAGGTTAAGGAATCAGTGCTGGAGTCAAGGTATCAGCACTGGTGTCAGTTTTCAAAAATACCCAGTCCTAGTCTAGTATGAAGACAGAATAGTCAATAATGAAGAGAACAGACCAATACAAACTGCAACACAAAATCTGTGTATGTATGAAAATGTAACCATGGAAGAAAGAAATGACCACACTAATCCCAAAACTGGGAAAAAGATTTCAATAGCAAATGTGCACAGTGACAAATGGTAAGTTTTATGCAATATTTTAAACTTTTGTCAAAATGCTAAAAATCTTACCTTCAAGATTGTTATTCTTTTGAAATGCAGGGTAGTAGCTCATGCCAGGAAACTGCACTGAGGGATAACATACTGCCTCAGACAACCCAAGACCCACGGGGAAATGCCAGCCAGCAGGCACAGACTGAAACTGTGTAAAACTATTCAGGGACTCTGCATGACCATCTGCAAGCAGTGCACTTAGATTAAACACACTGCTGCCCTCATTGACTTGGGCTTCACTTTCTCCAGTGTCTGTGCTCTTCTCTTCAGGCTGGGCATCTGCTGTCATTGCATCTATCTCCTTATGATTCTTCCTTTCCTCCTCAGAACTAACCTTTCCATTACTCCCCAGAGCAGCAGCAGCTATTGTAGAGAACAACACCTTCTTTACTTCCTCTTTTTCATCCAGCATAATGTTCAATCCATCATTTTCATTCCCTGATGGGATGGTTTCTTCCTTCTTTACTTCAGGTAGGTCACTTGCATCCTTTTCCATTACTGAACTGAAGGCTCTTGCCTCCTCTGAAGATTCGGGATCAGGTCCAGCTGGGTCTGCCGAACAAGTATTCCCAGTGTCTTTGTTAAGCAAGTCCTCCTCCTGCTCCTTCTTCACCTCAGCTACCACCTCCCTCTCCAGAACAAATCTACCCTCCACCAGTCCCTCAGCGTTTCCTCTCTCTTGGTTAGCAGGTTTAGGCTTCCCCAAAGATTCACTCCCTGTGCTGCGCCACTGATCCAACAGGGCTGTCTGCTGCTCACTAAGCCTTCTGAAAGGAGCTCCACCACCGTCCCACACTTCTTTGCCATTAATGAACACAGGATGATCTGGATGAACCTTCCACCACGACTCTGCAGAAAACAGTTAGAACAGTGAGAAGCTGGGTTCTGAATGTTTTGGTGTTGCTTGAATTCTCAGTCACTTTGTTCTGAATGGTTCACTTGTTAACTTACTCACTAAATGGTGCTTGCTATATAAGTCAACCCACTGGAGAACGACCAAAAGATATACTCCTGAGAAAACAAACACTATAACACAGCTGACACATTATAGTGCACTATTTTTCAAATAGGCAGTGATTTCACATGTAGCAGAGACATATCTTCCAGTTGTTCCTTTGTCATTCTGCTGTCAGTTTACTATAAACTCAGTGGCCACGTTATTAGACTTGCTGTCCATTTTACAGGTCCACTTGCCATATACGGTACTGTGCAAAAGTCAGAGACACTCTTCATTTCTTTAATTTTCAGTCAAAATGGCCAATATGTACAAGTTATTTATTTTTTCAGTAGATAAGGAGATATAAAATATATAAAATAAGAAAAGATATAAAATAATCCACTTGAATAAAGTACGGGGAAGTCAAAGGAAAATAAGTGAAAAAAGAGGAGTTCCCAAAACTGGAATTCAAAAAGTTATTAAAAGATACAGAGAAGAAAAAAAAAAAAAGAAAAAATCCAAGCTCCATTATTGCTTCAAAGCTGATATAAATCCACAAGTGTTTTTGTCCATTCTTCCACTGTGAGAAGACAACTCATTGCTATATGTCCGAAAGGACATGTAACTGTTAAAAAGCTGTTACAGAGAAAAGTAAACAGAAAATTTGCAAATCAAGCAAAGAAGCTGTTGCCAACCCAGAGTTCAGACCACATCATTATCATTCGGATTATTTGGATCCTGAGCAGCAGAAAATGTAACCAGCTTCTAAGACTGAACTTTGGAAGTGTGAGACAATATCCCCGTAGATTTGTTTGGAAACTGAAAGCAAATCTCCCAGAAACAATGGAGGCTGCAATAAAGGCAAAAGTGTTTTCTGTGTGCCCCAATGCTGAAAAATGGAATAAGTTTTTTACTCTGTTTAATGATGGTCAAGCCATCCACAGGAACACCACAGGGCTGGTATTATTTGGGTGGTAGATCATTCCAGCACTGCAGTGTCACTGACATGGAGTGGCACGTTAGTGTTGCTGCACAGAGTGAATCACAGAGCGGTGCTGCAGAGCAGAGCTTTAAAACACTGTTTACATTTATGACCATGTCAGTGTCATTGAAGTGCTGAGAATGCACCCCTCAAATAATACCTGCTCAGTGGTGGTCCTGTGGGGGCCCTGACTATCACGATGAATGAGGTAAGTTTGTACTAGCAAACAGAATATGGCAAGTGGACCTGATTAAATGGCCAATGAGTACAGATACAAGGTATGCGTATATAATGAGTGTATATGAGTGAACGTGTTAACAGGTGAACTTTCCAGACCCATAACAAAATATTGTTCTGTATTATATACTTTAAACTTTAAAAATGCCTTTGAAACATTTATGATTAGGTTCTTTTTGTGATATGGCATTTCTGGCTTATATTCCAGTATAAATATTTTTGTAAAACCAAGTTCTATCAAAGAAAAAGCTGGCTAGGACTTGTACGAGGCTGAAGTTGGCTTCTTACTCGCCAGCTTCTAGGTCGAATTCGCCCGTTCCACCTTAAATGGTGCAGCAGTCGCATTCTGCCGCCTCAATAAATTAAATGTTTTTAAAGAGACTCAAGCAAGGCTACTATTAGTCAACGTATTCTTTTAATTCCATACTAGTTCACCTCCACTGCACATACGCCATGTGCGCAATGCCTGTGGAGCATAAACAGCAGTGCTAACAGGCTAACAGCATTAGGCTGAATCCCAAATGGCTCTCACATAGATATATACACAGTGCACTACTTTGAGTGAAGTCATTACTTAATGTTCCCTACATAGGGAGTAGGGAAGTGTTTGCGATTCAGTCTTACAGTCGATGTCTAGCCGGCTCTCTTAAGTACACCTCGTGCACGATTTGAGCGCAGAAGCCTTTATTTACTGACTTACGTAGTCCACTAAGTAGGGAGTATGAAGTAATTTGGGACTCGGCCTACGGCAGACAGCTTTACTGGCTATGCTAGCAACTCAACAGGGGTAAGCAGTGGTGACAACAGCACAAACAGTAACAAAAAGCACGCGTAGCACAGAAACGCAGACAGCTTCATGGTCGTACCTTACCTGAGAGTCTACCGATAAGTTTTGTGAGTGGGAAGAGGGCATAATAAATAAGGCTCCCAATCATGGTGCAGGTTTCAGTGACCTCAGCGTTTCAGAGAAGAGAAAAAAAAAACCTTACTGGCAGCAGTGCGCGCTGCTGTGAATGGAGATCACGTGGACCTCCTTCAGCCAATCAGAGAACAGAAACGGAGCTCCGTCTCTCAGATGTGACCGAGATCACGACTGTAAACAAAGCGCAGAGTTGTGGGTAAAAGCCGTTCAGTTCTACTGAAATCTGAAGCGTCTAAAGGCCAAATGTGAACATAGTACATAACTAAAGGTCAAATGTGAACATAGAACATAACTAAAGACTATATTACATATGGCACAGCAGAAATATATATATATATACACATATAGATATATAGATAGATATAGATATATAGATATATATATAGACATCATTTGAGATGTGAATATCTGAGTAACTACATGTCGTAGGCAAACGAAATTAAATAGGCTTCATGTTGAAGAATACAAGATTTATTTATCAAAATTCGAACAAGAAATTCAGAGGGATGTAGATTTTATAAGCTTCACAAATGTTCAATACGCGCACCGGCTGTGACACGACACACGTGAAGTCGGTAGTCCAGCTCCTGCCAAACACGCTGTAGCATGTCTTGCGTAACCGTCTCCAGCGCAGCTCCAGTTGGTGCATTTTTATTGAATTTTCTCGAAAATGCACGCTGCACACTCTTGTTTGACTGTGTTTAAGCATATTCTAACACACAAAATGCCTTTTCATTTCTAGTGAACGCCATTCTTCAACCTGAAAATTAAACTTGGTTAGTTTTTACACATTTTGTTAAAATTTGAGATCATTTGAGGGAGAATTGGCTGTTATTTGACTACGAAATTATGTCATTTTTTAGGACACCCTTATATATAGTTACATTCTCTGTATATTCTTGCTCATGTCATACTGTTCACTATAAAACACATTAACGCATTTACAAATTAAAAGCCACTTGCATGTTTTTTTTTTTGGGTTTTTTTTGAGGGGGTGGGCTTTACACATAGGCTCAATTATATGATTAAAGGGGGAATTCTACGGGTATTTAAAAAAAATCTGCACAGTTCAATCATTAACATGTAAAATAAAGGAATTCAGAGTTCTTTGATGTGAAATGGTGTTTTGTAGAGCAATATACAGACTTGCATTTCTTTGTGGTGGTAGGTGTGATATTTTGGTTACCCTGCATATAATTCTCTGGCATGAATGAATGTATGTAAAAATGCATTTTAGGCCAAAATCTCATCTAAGAACAAACGTAAGACAATATCTCTGGCATCAGGCAATGTATTTATAACCATTTCACGCAATAGTTTTCTGTAAGGGAGCTTTTAGAGGCATTAAACTCTTCAGACATCTGATTCTTATCAGCACCACTGTTAACAATTCTGATTCATGATATTGTACCATGATATTGTTTATATCATAAAGATTTAATTATGCAAATTAAAACAAGATGGAATTCCACTTTAATATCACATTTATTAGAGAAAAAATAAAATGCGTTTTTGACAAAGTGTGTTATATGTCAGCTGTTATTCTTTTCAGACCTCTTCTTGTTACAAATGGGTACAGCAGTTTGGAATTAAACTCTATATTTGTTCATTCCATATAGATGTATATAGACTGTACACTTGTAAAAATGTGCAATTTTATATTATATTACTTACCAAAAAATTTCAGTAATCATGTCAGCATTCGTAACTGTGTATGGATATATCCATCTAAACTCAGTTTTTCACAGCAGCTTAGATTTATTTACAAATTTGACTAGAGGTTTACATCTTTTTTCCATAACTCTGACTCGTCTGTTGGAATGTTTGTCTTGAAATACTTCGTCTGTAGAAATCTGATGATTGATTGCCTTCTGGTTAGACCATGAATGTTTCATGACTGTGCATGGCTGAGTAGAGCTGCCACTGAGCACTCCAGCAGCAGCACAGGTATCACATGAACTGTGTTGCTAAGCCAGCCCTGAATCTATCCTGGGATCAACATCAACACACATCAAGACATGGAGCACATCACTCCGGAAAAGAAAAGAACATCATGCATTGCAGTAATTAATTTCTAAGGGCAAATTCAGTTCACAGACCACATCTGACCACATGTTTGGAGGATTTTAGAATGGACCAGTCCAGTTTGTCATTGGATTCGCTCAGCCTGGCAGAAAGAGCCAGTCCATATGAGGCTGAACTGGGGGATGAGTGGGACACAGACATGGAAACTGAAGGTAGGTGAACTCAGAAACACATCCTTTTAGCCAGGCTGTTGCTCATCGTTGGCAAAGTTTTCTCCGGAGGAAGTGTTCTAAAATAATCTTTTTTCAGTGTTATGAATCTCTTCTGTGGAAAACTGGTGAATACTTTGGCCTCTGTATTGTTCACAGAGGAAAAAAAGGGCAGATGGGAAGTGGTTGATTTGAATAATGGCTTAAGTTCATGAGGTGATGAGACATCTGTGTTGTAGCAGAGCTAAAGCCCAGCAGAAAGGACATGTCCACAGCAGAGCTGTATCTGCAGGCCTGTAAGCTGGTGGGGGTCGTTCCTGTCAGCTACTTCTTGAGAAACCTCGGCCGTACCACCATCAACCTCAACCATCATGGCCTCGGCCCTTTAGGAGGAAAAGCACTGGCCATAGCCCTTGTGGTAAATGACAAGATTAGTGGCCAGCTGTATTCACAAGACATCAGTGTTGCTGTTGAGCACCAATGTAAACAAGAAACGAGCTATTTGAAATAAAATATGGAAGGTAGATTTATAGAAATATGAACATTTAAAAAGCTCATGTTTGCTAGAAGTCCCTCTTTATTCTCTACAGACTGACATGCACACTACTACACTGGAACTGGCTGACAATTTTTTGTTGGCAGAGGGAGCAAAATGTATCGTGGAAATGCTGAGAGCCAATTTCATTATTCAAATTTTGGTAACTGTTATTCTTATTCTTATTCTTATT
>JAILXH010043121.1:19385-31642 GCA_023558415.1 Piaractus mesopotamicus
TCCTTATTTCTAGTTGAAATACACTCTTAGTTAAAAGGGTTCTATATAAAACCATCTACAACACATTCTCCATCAATCTGAAGACCCCTTTCACTATGCAAAGAACCCTTTAATCATGCAAAAGGGTTCTTTGAGTGTTCATGATTCTATATAGAATAATGTTTTTACTAAAGAATCCATTTTTAGGAGTGTAGATTAAAAAAAAAAAAAGGTAATAGCATGTTTGTCCACAAGAGCGCAGCACAGTCTGCAAATCTGCCAATACTCTTTACCTCCTGCAGGATCTCTCCAGCAACCACCTCCAATCTGCTGGAGCAGAATGCGTTGCAAAAATGCTGCTGGACAACATTTCCATTAAATCAATCAAACTTTCAGGTACTGTTATTATTTATCTGACATTGAAAGACCTGAAAAATTTATTGCGATGTCAAAGATCTTTCTCTTTTTTGTTAATAGGAAATGAATTTGCTGAGGATGATGCCAGATGGTTTGCAGAGGCCTTTTCAGTAAGTTCAGTAAACACATATTGCACTTCTATGAATTACTGATTAAGCATCATTTTTAATTTGACCTCTCTGTTTAGAGCAACTACAGAGTGAAAGAGTTAGACCTGAGTCACAATCAGTTTGGTGTAAGAGGTGGGGAATATTTGGGCCAAATGCTGGGTACGTATGATTTAACATCAATATATGATAGTGATATGGTGATATGTATGTTGTACCTACAGTGCAAAAGTCAGAGACCATCCTTTATTTATTTATTTAGCTTTTATTAAAAGTTACAGAGGAATTGGGCCCCCTAACAACCGTGCAGGACCTGGTAGATCACCGAAACTGTCCCATCAGATAAACAGCACTTAACAGTTTCATCTTTGAGAGTGAGGAGAAAATCAAGCTCCACTCAGATCTGAAAAAATCCACAGGTGTGTCTGTCCATCATTCCACTGTGAAAAGACAACTCAGCACTATGAGTCTGAAAGGATGTGTAGCTGTCAAGAAGCCCTTACTGAGAATCAGCAATGGACAAAAAAGAAGCAAAAAGCTGCTGGTGTTCTCAGAACAATGGACTGACAACCCCAGAGCCCAGACCTCAACATCACTGAATGTGTTTGGGATCATTAGGTTCTGAATATATAAATACATTATTGTTAAATATGTTTTTCTTTTTTTCCTGGTGCTGAAAAATGAATAGCTTGTACTTAATGGCTGTTTTGACTAGAAATTAAATAAGTAAAGGTCTCTGACTTGCACAGTACTTTACATATTGTGTATGTGGTCAGTGAAGAGAACATAAAGTAATTACTTTTATATTTGGTACAGCTAACAATGAGGGCATTGAGCTTCTTGACCTAAGCTGGAATCACCTCCGAATGAAGGGTGCTGTGGCTTTCTGCGCTGGTCTAAAAGTATGAGAAGTTACACAACAAATTTATTGTTTAAAACACAAGCACAACACGTGTGACATTTCAAATAAGCAGAATAAAATGAACCCTAGTAGGGATTAGATCACATCAATAAAATAATTCGAGTTTTCACATATAAGACATATAACTAGTATTGGTTTTGATCCAGCCTAGTATGTGTTGTCTGTCAGGTCAATGTGACTTTGAAGCATTTGGACCTCTCCTGGAACGGCTTTGGTAATGAGGGAGCGCTGGCTTTGGGTGAGGCACTCAAATTCAACAACACCTTAGTGTACCTGGACCTCAGTAACAACCGCATCACTAACGAAGGTGTAGGCATGCTCTGCAGGGGACTTGAGGCGAACGACACACTTCGAACACTGAAGGTGAGTTTGAGTGAGTTTTGAGTTCATATGTGAGACTGAACACATCTGTGTTTGTGTTGTGACATATAAAGTAAATTGAACTGTGGAGTGTGGGAGCAGTCATGGCTTTACTCACATGTTACCTCTGGAAACCTGTCACAAATGTGTTTGTTCTTCTTAATAGCCTGCAATGTGCAGGATGTTCATAAATATAAGGATAAGATAAGAGTAACTGTTGCATCTTCTTGCAGTTGGCATATAACTCCTTGACAGTGGAAGGGGCCCTGGCCTTGATCAGTGTTGTAAGGAACACTCCCAAAACTGCCATTGAGGAGATCAACATATGTGTGAGTCTCATGTACGACAATAACAAGAGAACACTTGACAATAAAGATAACATAACACAGCTCTTCATACTCCAGTGAGAGGTATATGCGTGATGTTAGGCTTCTTAACTTAAGGGTTTGCTTTAGAAAAGAGAATAGTTTCATTAAAGGTGCATTCTGGACTAGATTTTACTATGTTGTTGGCCGTGTTATGTGGCATTCTGTAGCGCAGAATTATATCTCAGCTTCGTCAGCTTGACTAAATTCACAACTTTATATAATTTTCAGTTGTATACGTTTTTCTTCACTAATGTTAATGCACTACAATACCCAGCACACATTACTCAAATACATAATACAACCATCAGGAATCTCTGTGGTATCAACCAATCCTGTATGTTATCTTAGCCACTAATAAATACAACCAAGCTAGCATTAGTCTGACTCTTACCTCAGTTGCCAAACAAAATCGTTAATAAATCAGTGATGTCGTAATTTCTCCCAGCTAGCAGGGAACGTTCCCATATCTTTGGCTGACGTTACCTACAAATTCCAGTAATGTTTAAAGAAATCCTTTTAATCTAATGTTCTCAAAGAACGTTTTAAAGACGTTTAGCATTTCAAATAGTGTTCCTATAAAGTTACATGTTCACTAAGACATAACATTTTAACTGCAACATTCGGATGATGTTTTCAGGATGTTATCAGTGGCACAAATTATGTTAAGAACATTCTGGGAACAAAAAAAAAAAAAACATTAACAGAACATGTGTGTAATATTATCAGAATGTTTTTAGAACAAAACATTTCTAGCTGGGCTGTTTGTGTAATCTATTCTTTCCATTGTAATGATTTTAAAGACGGTTAATACAGTTATACAGCTGCAATAAGATATTCGGCTTCAAAGCAGTAACATTATTATTCACCAGCTAAAGAAAAAACATTTCAAGCAGCTAAACCTGAAGATCATTAACCCAACCAGTTGTAGTTTTTCAAAAGTTCCTGCCACTTTCAAGATACGTCATCAGAAGGGGGTTGTCACAGTCTTTAAACCTGAAAATCTTAATCTAGAGACTCCTGTAGCACTGCTTATGATGCCAATAATCATTTTTTTCAACAGGTGTAGCAACAGTAACATTTTTCATTTTGGCCAGAGTGTCCTTTTAAAGATATGGCTGCATCATATATTTTATGGTTTATAGTTTTTTAACATTATTTTTTTAAAAATGCTCTTTGCTTTATGTATGTGTTGTAGAATGTGCTGGTGAATGAAAACTTTGTGCAGCTGCTGGAGTTAACATGTCAGGAACACCCCAGTCTAGAGGTGCAGTATGGTGGAGTCGGGGGCTTTATTGCTAAAAAACCTCCAAAACGGCCCGACCCAATGAAAGTCATTCAGGTACTGGATGGATTTTTACACATAAAAATATGACGAGAACACAATAAAGAGCATAAGAAAAGCATTTATTAATTAGAATACTGATCATCATTATAGATATACAACTGTGCAGTTACCTCTGTACCTCTGTACTCAGTACCTCTATGCAGAATCTCTTTTTCTGTTTATGAAGGACTACCTTGATGAGCGCAAGCTTCGCCTTTGGGATTTCTTCCGGAATATCGACAAAGATGGGACGATGCGTGTTCCTGTCTCAGAGTTCAGGAAGGCTGTACAGGCATGGACTCATGTCTTAGTCACTGACATTTCCTAATGCATTCAGTGTGGCTCAGTGCCCTGAATCATACTGCATTGATTTTGTCTGTTCTTTCTAGCTCAGTCCCACCACACAGCAGCACCTTCATTTATCTTATTCAACATTCAGCTTGTTTAAATAAACCACATCTTTGTCTTCTATTCTTTTTATACAAACTGAATCTTTTGCGATCCTCGTTCTGTTTGTCATAGTCTTTAACCTGTTACAGTGTGTCATCCAGAGTCATTATGTGTTATTTTCTGTTCCTGCATTACAGCAATCAAGCATCCCTCTGGACCGTTTCCAGATCGAAGAGCTCATTCAAAGACTGGACCGGGAAAGAACAGGCAGTGTAGACTATAGGTGGGGTCAATTCCTTTAACTTTTCTTTGCATAATAATAAAGCCATTGCAAGGCCGATGGCTTGTTAGTCACTCCAGGGTAATTCTCTTAGGGTAATTAAAGGACCCATTTTATGGAAAACCAACATGTTTTCACTTTCTTAACTCTCCAGTCCATACAGGCCATATCCGGAAACCAAGCTGTGAAACCATTTTGAATTCACTGTTCTTGTGATGTCACAAAAATCAATGCATTTACATTTATCTTCCTATTCAGCCTACAGCAGTTTAGCCCTGACTAATCAGGTTGAAGTTATAAAGAGTGTTTGCCTTTTAAACAAAGCACCAACCAAAAAACAAGTAATATATGTCATATATCAGTCTTACGGACACAGTAACAAAACAGCCTGTTCAATTCTAAGAGGAGGTTCAAAATATTCATGTGAACATTATGTGGGTTATTCTCTGAATAGGGCAGCTTTCTGATTTAGAAAATGCTCCACATTTGTTTGTAACGTAACTGCAATACAAATCCACACAAATGATGGCTTATTTCTTTTTAATAATTTTTGAATATTTAATTAAATGAGTGAGTGAGCTACATTTTCTGTCATTGGCGTTACAGTCACTATAAATGGAAATTCAGTCTATAAAGAATGCAAGTTAGCCTCTTAAATTGCAGAGATGACACAATTTAAAATTGGTAATGATATTGTGATGTATTATGATGTTTGTCATTTATATACTGCAATTAGAACAATATAAATATCATCTGTGAAGTACTTTTCTATCTGTACAATTCTATTAACTGTATAATTAAAAATAATTGAAACTGGATTATACAAAACTGATTATGGAGAACCTTAAAATGTTTGCTCTGAAATAAAAGCATTATTCAGTGCATTAAACACCTATAAAATATACATTGCAGCATTCATAGAGCTGAAACTGACCAAATCCATCATGTAACACCAATGACACAGTGTAAAACCAGTGACATCACAATATTATTTCAAACTACATATTATATCAATGCACTCCAAAGGCCAAGTAACAGTGAATTAAACATTATACACTACATTAGGATGTTATTACTACTTATCACATTAGGTATTAATTATTATTATTATTATTATTATTATTATTATTATTATTATTATTATTATTAATATTGTGTATCCTGTTAAAACTCTATAATGCATTCATCACAATAACTGGTAACAAACACTGAAAGGTCTGTGATGACAAATGTGTACTTTGTGGCCCCACAACACATTAACAAAACCTACAGTTTATCATCAAATTTTAATTTTAATTTTTAATCCATAGAAATTATCATTTTTTATAGATAAAAAACAATAATATTGTAAATACCATTTCTGTGCAATGTTGGTTTGTTTAGGATATGTTAAGTTGGTCATTCAGTGAAACTGCCTCCACTTAAAAAAAAATATATATAAATAAAAGAAATGCTCATTGTATTGTGCCAGTGAAACAGTTCATTCTTAGCGTTTTAAGTTCTGAATAGATTAGACATCAAAAAACTAATGCCATTTGTGTCACAAGCAAAATCTCATGTGTTAAAATGAATAGCACCAATAACACCCCTAACAGGCTTACTTGAAGTAGTTTATAACCTTGCATGAGTGGACTTACCTCATGTTCCTTGTAATAAACCCTCATACTTGTGAACTATACCCCAGAAAGAACTGCATTTGGAATTGTAAGGATGTTAAAGTAAGACTTTTTACACAGTAACACCAGTGACATAAAATTGAGGCGCAAGTGTTCTTTATAATTTGTTTACATCTTTTAAATAGTTTTATTTTTTCTATGTGATGGATTTAATCATTTTATGTTCATCTTTAATGCAGGTCATGAAACTGATGAGAATTGTTTTTTTAATGTTTATATATGTAACTGGAATGCTACACAGAGTCTGTGGAACATGTGTTTTTCAGGCATACAGCACTTTTAATAATGAAAAAATGGCAAACTTCACAAATATAGCAGTTAAACATGCTGTTATTATTTACAAACATATTAATATTTCATATGCAAGCTATGTGTGGATATTTAACAATGTGGTATTATGTCGTATAAATAATCAAATAATCAAAACACACAAAGAGCAGAAACAAAGTATCAGGTAAATCTTCTTAATAAGTCTTCTATATTGCCATCCTGCAGGGGCTTGGCTGACACCAGGAAGCAGATGATGCGGGACCACCGGCGGCAGCTGCGCAAAGTGGAGTCCCGTCAGAAGAAAGAGAAGCAGAAGAGCGATCGCATCCTCAAAACCTTCCAGACGGCCGTGGAGGCGGTCACCCCACACAGCTCCATGGTCATGTCCCCGGGCGGAGCTAAAGAAGATTCCAGCGGGCCGCAGCCCTTCTCAGCCACGCCCCTCAGCTCCTGGCACCACATCATGATGTCCAACAGCAGCCGATACTCTGTCACTAACCTGAGCAGTGAGCACATCCACCTTCCCATGATAGGAGGCATGGCGTCCTCCAGGCCAACAAGTTCGCCGGCCATGCGCTCCTACTCCCAGCCCAACCTGATGGACAGCGGTCCTCGGCCACTTCTGACCAAACCTGCATCTGCCCAGGGAATTCACTCCATCTCCAACCCAAGCGAGAACACCAGCAAGCTTAGTCCCACTGCCAACCACCTGACCACATCGAGGCCGGCGCTAAACACCAAACAGCCAGCCACAAAAGGGTCCAAGGGGAAGAAAAAGAAAACTAAAAAACGAGCCGATAAAACTTCCAAGAATCAAAATGTCAAAGAAAAGTAACAATAAAGAATACAGTGTAATGAACTTGATCATTTTATGTATGACATGACATGAATGTACAAATCTAGATGACATAAGACTTTCAGAAACTAGCTACCGTTCAAAAGTTTGGAGTCAATTATTACATGATAATTAGCTTTTTAATACTTATTTTACATTCTGTTTAATAATTAAATGAGTGAGTTGTTGTAATTATCTGTTTACAATATTTCTGTCATGTTATCTCGCTTATGTTATCTTTTCAAATCCAGGACATTCTGTTAAATTAATTATAACTTAATTAGTGATAATGAAACTACATTGGTTTTATATTATTGAAAACACGGAACACTGAAACACTGATTGTAAACTTTTGCACAGAAGTAAATTATGCAGGAACACTGTATGAACAGTTTACTAGATCATGTTACTCACAACGACTTACACAAAGCACATTTTTTTACATTTAAAATATTTCAACCCATTTTCACTGTAGCCATAAAATGAACTGTGCATTTTGTTCATTAACACTGGTGGAGTATATTTTTTAATGAAAATTTGATTCACAAAACTATGTTTTATTGTGTTTATGAGCTGTTTTTATTGTGGCAGTTGTGGAGGATTTTTTGATATCTAAAAAGCTGCAGTTGTGCAGTCCGTTTTATCTTGGCATTGTCGTCTTTGTAGAGAGGTAATGTGTTCTCAGCCCTCTCCTTTTACTGCTCATAGACACAAAACATTTCATACACAGAGAGCCAACAGTGTCGTAGTTAATATGATAACAGAGTTTTATAGAAAAATGTTTTATTTAATTATATAAATGAAAAATGTCAGCATCAGTTTTCATTCTGCCGAGCGAAAGGCTTCTAGCGGGCTTGCAGAAAAAGGCTATGAACATATTTGTAAGTGTTGCTGATGCATGATTTGAATAGAATGATGTTTATCTTTCAAGACTTTAAAATAATAAATACTTGTTTTGAAGAATCTGTTTAGATTCTGGATGGATTTTAAGTCATAAGAAGGTAAACGTTAGGACTGTCAGTGCAGTGTTGTTGGAAGCTAACTGGCAATTAGTTACACCATTTGTCCTCAGAAAGAGACAAAAGCAAATATGAATCCTCACCTGTCTGGATTATGCAGTTATGTCAGTTTATGGCAAGCTGGGGACAAACTATGCAATTGCACCTGTATCCTTTACTTAGTAGACTTACATAGGTGCATTGTTTGCAGGACATACAGTTTATTACATCAGTAATGAACAGGATGCATGCAGTTTTTCAGCTGTTCGGAAATAACTGTGTGAAAATTCCAGGTGCTGGTTCACTCAAGTTATTACAGCCAACCTTTAAAAGGCATAGAGCTTGGAGCTCTGAAGCAGAAACACACTACCTGATTCAGGATGATAACAACACTACTCTCTTTCTTCTTTCTCAGCTCCACCATTGCCTTGGAGGTAAGACATTACCCAAGTCCTCCACTTCATCAGCGAAGTGTAGTTTTTAGAAAATTATCATTATCTGATTTGTTTCCCGAAGGCTGTGGATCTCTGGACTGAAAGGAATGGTACTGTGGGTCCAGGAGACCAGTGCAGCTGTGAGGCCTTCCTGTCTGACAGCACGTTCCCCATGGGAGAGCTGGTGCAGCTAGAACAGACAGCAGTGCAGATCAGCCACAAGCTGGAACTGGAAATCGTCAAGGTAAAGGAGATGCTCAAACGCTAAAACCTGAACCACCTACACCACATGTGTCAGGATCCAGTCCTTGTGGGCCAAAACACTGCAGACCTTAGCACACTGCCTTATTAAACACATCGGTTTCAGCTCATCAGTTAATTGGCAAGGCCTTCATGAACTGAATTCAGAGCGTTAGTTGAGGGTAACTGTTAATACCCACAGCACTTTGGTCCAATAGGTCCCAAGTTAAACCACATGCCTGATCTACACTGTGAAGAATGGGTCATCGATTCTGGTCCTAGAGGACTGTAGTAAAGCACAGTCTGATCATTTACTTACTGTAACATACTAAGTAAACCTGGTAATTAACTGATGATGATCTTATAAAGGGTTCTTTTGAGTCTGAAGAACCTTTCAAAAGATTAAAGAACATAAGAATAAGGATGATCTGAATCTGAATCTGATGATTGCGGGTGTGTTGAAAGAACATTGAGTGCATTGAGAGAACTCAGTCAAAACTTGGATGTGAGTGAATAATCTACTATTGTCATCATATCATCAGTATAATGTTGATTTTGCATTTAACCTTGAACAATGAGGACCTTCTTTCTGAGCATGTTCATGTGACGTTAGTACATAAAGACAAACAACATGGACCGAAAACCTCCCCAAATCCAAAAATCACTTTAAAATCTATTGGAGTGATGTAAGAGTCAGAGCGATATGATGATAACTTTTCACATTCTACCAACTGTTTTTTTCCCCTACAACTGTACATTCAACCCATAACCCTTTAGAAAAGTTTATTTTTAAGAGAGCAGTGAAATCACCATGACTTTGGCATCCAGGAGTGATGAGTCCTGCTCCACAGTCAGCAGAGGTTCTTACTAATGCAGATGAGTCAGACTTTAGTCCTGGAAGGCAACAGCACTGCAGGGTGTTTAGCATTCTATCTCTTTAAACACTGTTAATTCAACCCGTTCGATAATTGCAAAAGCCTCGAGTTCGAGGAACTAAATTTTCCGTATCAGAAGAAGGAAAACATTTGCAGTGCTGCTCTAATAGGCTTCTCTCCTTTTGCCAGGTTGAGATGTTTGAGAGCAAACTTACCATTTATATGGAGAAGGTTGTGAACCTCACAGTGTTGATTGAGATCATGGAGGACGATCCTGACTCCTACTCCGAGCTCCATATACAAGAGGTGAAGATTCAGATCAAGCAGGTGGAGGCCCTGATTCTAGAGCTTCAAGCATCCATTCAGACGTCTTCTTCAGTGCTCATCACCATCCGCAAAGAGGTAACACATATACAAGCACTGGACTTTGTGCTGAATGATTGTGGTCTTGAATGCAGGATCTGTGGAATCAGACTGTCAAAAATTTACCCTATAGGTCACCTCTATGATTGTTGTGCTGACTCGACTGGAGACCAAATATGACAAGAACCTGGTATTGGTAACACGGAGAGAATACATCAAGCTTCAGCAGAAACTGGAGGAATGCGAGAGACGCCACAATGAAATCTTTAATCCTAACATTGGTAAGTCTGTTGTCTATTAACAGAATTTACATATTTGTGGGCAAGTCAGTTGCTGAGCTTCTGTCTTTTGTTTTTTTGTTTTTTTTTTTCCACAGGATCCTGCAACCATGGTGGCATCTCCAGAATAAGTAAACCAATTATAAGCCAGCTGAATGCAAACTTGAACGCAGGTTACATGTATGGAGGGTGGGGCAAAGATTCAAAGCCCCTGCCCGGCTCTGAAAATATGTACTGGTACTCTGCTTCCACTGATACAGTGGTCAGATATGTTAGTGTTTATACTGACTACTACAGGCTGATTATGAGACAGGCAAAGAAAACATATGACCTCTATGATCCAAAGAAGGATTGGCGAGGTACAGGTAATAATTATATCATACGTAATAACACACTGTACTATCAGTTTGGGAACCCTTTCAGCATGGCTAAGTACAATATGACCAGTCAGACAGCAGAGTACAGGGTGGTCCCCAAAGCAAGCAATAGATTTTCCTACCATTATTCAGCCAATCAGAACTTAGACTTCGCAGCTGATGAGACTGGACTGTGGGTAACGTACGCTACGGAGAAATCGAAGGGTAAACTGGTGCTGGGGAAGATAGACGAAGCCGCGTTTGCATTGTCAGAGGTTTGGGAAACTAGCATTTTCAAACAGTCTGTGACTAACGCCTTCATGATTTGTGGTGTTCTTTATGCTACACGATCTGTAGACATCCATACTGAAGAGATCTTCTACACTTATGACACTCATACAAGACAGGAGAGCTATGTTAGCATTCCTTTTGAGAAGTTCCTGGATTTCTATGTCAACCTGGACTACAACCCCACAGATCAGAAGCTGTACATGTACAACAATGGATACTATGTCTCATATCATGTGAAGTTCAAGAGTGCCTAGATGCACTCTGGCAGACTGGTTTGATTGAAAAGTCTGTTTAGAGATGTAAGTTTAATGCATTAACTACTGGATTTAAGCACCAATAAGATTTTGTCTTTTCTCAGAAATAAACTGAATTTAAGCATTGCACTTTTGGCTGTTTATCTTTAATTACGTTCACAGCTAAACTCCTTTGATTTTGTTCATGTTCTTTGTTGCACTTGTTTCTATTTAATTATGTAAACCACAATAACGGGGGGATTATTGGGGTGGAAGTGGTACGGGACAGAACTGTGGTGATAATTTCCCCTCAGATTTTCATCCCAACGGTTCAAAAGGTCACTGGGAAGCATTAAAGTAATAGTGAAAAATCAAACCAACACAGTTTTGCTCTTAGCTTGTAGTCGATCAGCCAACATTTTTTTGTTGTCTGCTTCTTTAGCTAAAGTAGCAAACAAGTAATGCCCAATTAGCACTGCGCTAAATGTAAGCCTAAATCATCACACAGTTGCCTCAAACCACATCCAGATATTACATTAATTCAAATAGGCTTGATGCTACTTCAGTTTTCAGCTAAGAAATGCAGTTTTGTTCATTTTTTGTAGATAAAGAACTTGAATGATGCTTTTCACAATTTTGAAAGTTTATCTGGAGTGTATGTTGGATCTCATCGTTTTCTAAGAGAATCTACAGAGATATTAAAGAAATCTGTTTTCAGATTTTTCTTTCCTATAGGTTGTGTCAGTAAAGGCTGAACTGCCTATTAATGATCATTTCCTATGGAAACCAGTCCCAGTGCACTTTGCGCCATTTATGGTGCAAAACTCAAACTAAAGACAAAATTACAAGTTTATTACTATTTTCCACTTCAAACGTTTCATGGCAACTGAGAGAAAGTTCATTGCTCCCTTTAATAATGCACTTTAGATCGCAAATGAGGAGGAACTCTCATGATTGGATTCATCAGACTGGTGTGCTGAAACGTAAAGCTATGAGGTTTGCTGGGAGGAGCGTGCCGAGGAGAAGTATCTCTTCCCTAAGCACCACAGGTCTTCCATAATCTTACAGAAATGATTCCTGAACTTCACTCCGATGAAGGCGTAGAGGATAGGGTTGAGGCAGCAGTGGAGGTAGGCCACACTCCGGGTTGCAGACAAAGCCAACAGAATGTTCTGTTCTGCCTCGCAACTTCTCTCTCCGAACAGATTGCCAGTGTGGACCAGAATGAGGATGTTATAGGGGAGATGGCAGAGGATAAACA
>JAILXH010043167.1:0-23098 GCA_023558415.1 Piaractus mesopotamicus
TATATATATATATATATATATATATATCTATATATATATGTATTGTCTATATTATTGGTCTATATTATTGAATTTATAGTCTTCTAATGTGGTTGAACTCCTTCAGGGACTGGACGAATGTCTAGAGAAGAATGAAGAAGAACCTGGTGAAAGTCAACAGGCAGAGGGCCACAAAAGCCTGGAAGGCTTCAGTGTGGAAGATGTGCGAGAAGTTCTTGGGGAAATGACCAAAGAGATGCTAACAAAGCTGCAGGTACCCTTTACTGCAACAAGAAGCCCTCTCAAAAACATGTGCAGCTGCCCTTTTGCTGTGAAGTCAGCACCCATAACAAAACCATCAGATAAAAAATTCAGATATAAGGGGAAAAGCCCAAAGGGAAAAGCTGCAGGCTGTAGACAGGAATGATAATATTGAGAATATCACGTCTGAGCTCATACCTTCTTACAGACCTCCTCCCACCAAGTGATTATGCCCTCCAAAAAAAGAAAAAGAAAAATGTAATATTAAAACTTGAGTAATGATCCCCAGCTTAATATTATTGGTATTCTCTGCATAACATGGACTACCTTAGACAGCTCCTGGCAGATATTCTGATTAATTTTACGGTAGACTTAAGGTGGAATCGAATTACTGGGTGTGCTGCGGTTGCAGGAAACAGCCCCAGCAGATTGCTCAATTGTGTCATCGCTATCGTAAGTTTTACACAGGCCAAACATTTTGGCTTCAGACAGTATCGCGTAGATAAAAACAGCCCACACATTTTCATCTTGTTGGGATTAATCATTGTAGAGTCACTTGAGTACGCTGCCCTAGTACATGGAGACCTTCTCTATCCCTCTGATAATTTATATCATATGTTAGGCAGTCTATAAATCCAGAGGCTGTTTGTACGGGGCTCGGGTTTGAATGATCTGCTGTAAGATTGGTGCTATTTCCATCAATTCTCCTGAGCTTATCCCACTTTAATGTCTGTGGAAGGTCAATTACATATTTCACTCAAAGCCAAATATAGCCTTGTGTGAAACAACTGGTAAGAAATCTCGCCCCGCTCAAGCAGATCACATTGACTGCCTGTTGTTTGTTTGTTTTCATTTTTTCTCCCCCGTTTTCATTTGTGGCTTGTCTCTTGGGAATGTGTTAAGTCATTGAGTAGTATGCTTAGTATCACAGTCTGCTCCAGCTAGCTTGATGCGTTTGATTTTGATGTGGATTAAGTCTGCCACTAGAACTGCTCTTCTTTCTCTGTCAAGCGAAGCTTAATAACATCCGTTTTTTTTCCCTTTTTCTCCCTCTCTGGGATATTTTAGTTGCGAAAGTTCCCAGGAGTGTCATAACTCATGTGGATCTCATCATACCTTATATGGTAGAAACTTTGAAAAAGGCAAATGCTGGAAATGCTGTGGGTGACTTCCCAACCATATTGTTACCATTCCAGATGTGCACTGGAGGCATTTAATAGGCCTGTGTGTACAATGAGAATCAGGGAAGGGAAACTTTACTCCCCCCTATTAAAGATTAGACCCCTACTTTTTAACATTTCCTTGTGTTAGGCTTGTTTGTAAACTGTGTATACAAGTATGCATAGAGACCTGTTTTTTTTCCAACTGTTGAATCAGTGACCTCAATGTTCATGACTGCATGTCACCAAAGTGTTTATCCCATGACTTCAGGCTGCTGGTTTTAGGAGGTTTATGAATGTATACATTCTTGTGTGTCCCACAGGCAGACTTCACAGAGAAGTTGCGACTTCAAGAGGAGACCTACACCTCCAAGTTAGACAGCCTTAAGAGTGTGGCGTCCAAATAACGCAGCTGAAGACCTGGAGGGAGATTTTCTACTGTTTTTTATTATTTTGTTTATAAACCACATTGCATAACCTACCATCCTAAAGCAATAGAATGTAGCATTACAAAAGAGCTGAACACACTTACATTCCTGAGAGCTTACACAACATAAAGGAGTGTTATCTTGATTTACTGACAATATGTTTTTTTTTTCCTCTCCTTTACATAGGTTTGAATTATGTCAGTCTCTCCAGTGTTGACAGTATATGCGAATTCATTTCTTTCAGAAAGCCGTTCATTCTTAAATAGCCAAGGTAAAGCGCAGGGCTAGAATATCCTTTAACAGCTAGCGAGCAAACAGAATATCTAATTGAGTGGTTTGTATAATGTTTGTGTGGAGCTTTTCCCACAAGTCATTAGCCGTCTGAAAGCAGCCCAGCACTATGGCAACGCAATGTAACTCACAGGCTAAATAGCTGAGTTGCCATATAAAGTGATGTATTATTAAAGCTGAATAGTGGCTTTTCCACAGCATTTGAAAAAAAGCCACTTACAACTATAAATATACACTGCAGTGTATCTCAGAAAATGCTGATAAACTGTTTTCTCCCTTTCTCTTCGCTGCCCCTGTTTCTCTCCACTTTCTCAACGCAGTTCTTTCCCATTTTCAAGCATGTCCAGTTGTCCACTCCATATGCTCACCGGTTAGCATCAAACACATTACTAAAATCATATTATTATCCAAGCTGACAGGGGAGCTATCTAATTGTGTATTATTATATGCGGTACTGTACTAGTCAGAGACAACCATTCAGTCAAAACAGCCATTAAGTGTAAGATATTCATTCTTCAGGTAATATTTGTGGATAAATTAGATATAAAATAATCCACTTTCATAAGGAAGGGGAAAAATTGATTAAAAGATACAGATAAATTGGGACTGATAACAACCATGCAAGACCCTGTAGACCACCAAAACTGTCACAATCAGATAAACAGTAATTAAAGCTTTCATCTTAGAGAGAGAGGAGAACATCAAGCGCCACTCTTGCTTCAGATCTGAGAAAAGTCCATCATTCTCCTGTGAGAAGACAACAAATAGACAAAAGAGAAGAAAATTTGCAGATTAAACAAAGAAGTCTAGACCTCAGTATCATTAAATGTATTTGGGATTGAGCAGAAAATGCAACTTTAAGACTGAACTTTGAAAAACTGAAAATCTCTCAGAAAGAATGAAATCGAATAAAGGAAAGAAGTGAACACCTTAATACTGAATATGTTCATTTTATATTATGGTTGAGGCTCCTGTGTAATTTTCTGTTAAATCAATAGTTTTTTCCTGACATAAAAGAAACAAAAGAATGTAGGGTGGTCTCTGACTTTTGCAGAGTGCTGTACATTTTAACAGACTGCAATTTATGGAGCGCACAAACTTTTAAGTACATGTTCAGTTGACACAATATCAAATTACATTAATATTTGCCTGTGTCTGTGCCACACTCCTTTTTCATGCCTTGTTGATTTAGTTCTTCATTAGCCTGCGGGCTTTTTTGTTGACACAGTGGGGTAAACTGAGATACTTAGCCTGAATTCCTGAAGAACATGTTCGTACAGCTTGTTGTTTGGAATCGTTCTTTTTGTTCCCAAACTGATTGATAGAGTCGTTACTGAGCCAAGAGCTCAGTGACCTTTTTCCTCAGTTCATTGAGCAGATGAAAAACAGTCCCTCTGCTGGCCACGGGACCACATTACAGATAGATCACCAACCTGCACAGAAGAGGCTGGGGACAGCTTTCACCTGCCATTAACATTGATAAAAAAGTATCGTAGGGAGGGTTCAGGCTTTAGTCTCATGAGCAGCGAATTGCTGATGAAACAAGCTGCGCTGTCGTTCCTCAGGGAGCCCCTTTCAGTCCAGTGCATAATCTCAGGCTTTAATGGCCTGTTCTTTCACAGCAACGTAAACATGCGCTTTATGTCATGTGTTTACATTTCTCTCTTCGGCAGTTGGTATGGTCCTGCCTCTCATCAGCGCCGGTGGGGAATTTGCTCCATGGTCGAATGTCAAATAGAAAGCTTTGTTTATAATATGTTTGCTGTAAAAGAGCCATATGTGGTTAACCATCAAGCTAATTAAAAATAGATGGCATCACCATTTAAGTATTGTGTATCTTACATCTTACTCATGGATTCCTAAATGTTATATGACACTAAGATTTATGTTTTTAATCAAGACAAGAAATCCACATGAATCAGAGGCTGACAGTGAAGACTTCCGTGTAAAACATTTCACAACCACCTCACTTCAGACAACAAAGGCTTTGTTACTGACGCTAGCGTATCAAGGAGTAGAACATGGTGGAAAATAACAAGGTCAGATTGGCTGAGAGCTGCGCACTGTTTATTTAGACCGGATCTAACTGCATAGGTAATGCATCGACTTTGGGATTCAGACTTTATCTTTAAGTCGGCACTAAGGTTTATGAAACTCTAACTCTATTTGATTATCTTACAGTTTACTTAATGTTAATGCATATTTTATGTTAATTGCATTTTATGCTAATCCATTGACGTTTTTGTGGTTTTATGTACCAAAAACAATTAGTCATTTTACATTATCCAACTTTACATTTATTTATATTTTCCAGCTTCTTTTTATCCTTTTGTAGACTTTAACTAGGTTTTAAGTAATTTTATTTTATGTTAGTGCCTTAATCTACTGGCAGATAATTAATTGTTTTAAACATTATTTCTCGAAACAAGTAAAATGATCTGCCAATGAAATAAGGCACTTTCACTAGATAAAGTTACTCAAAATAAGTAAATATCGTAAAGAAATAGGATAAATAATCTTATAATATTCTTTCAAAAATCTGATAATGAGGAAAATATGAGATGTATTGACTACATTTGAGATGTTTTACACTTGCTAAGATAATTATTTTGCAGTGTCAATACATAATACATCACTTTAATCTCAAGAGGAAAATTTGGTTTTACATAATATGGGCCTTATAAAGACCTCCTCGTTCATCTTTTTTTTCTTTAAAAGGCACTGTATTATTCAACATTGTGCAGTTTCATTCACTTTTTAAATTAATTTTATATTTTTTAATTTTATAACTAATTAAGAAATGAGAAGTAAATTCCTCAATTACTAATCACTAGACATAGCACAACAGTTGTGTGTGAGAAATGCATCAGCTTTTAATTTCAAACTGTTTCCTCATATCCTGCCCCCCTCCCACCCCCCCACACTGATCTCATTCAGAATGCTATTAATTGCCATCAAATGCCTTTGTGAATACTTCCTCCTGCACACGAGCACATATCTGCGCTGCCCTGTGAAACCTAATCTACTCGTTTCTCAAGTGCCCTGGCTGCGACAGGGCTCAGGTTTGCCTACAGAATAAGACCTTGTTAAAAATGAGATGGCTGCTGAGGGCCAGGCTGTGTACATAAACGTGCACTATCAACACAGAAACCCCCTCCTTCTTTCCCTGCAGCTTCAACCATGATACTATTCTTAATTTCTGACCGGGGGGATGGTCAGATGAGAAAAACACATTTTATCGAGTTTACTTGTTCTTTCTTAAGCAGATGAGTTTATTACTTCTCGAAATAATTCCAAATGTGAGTCACAAGGCCTTTTGTGGTCGTTGAATGGCTGCAGTCATCTGCCAGCCTCAACACAATGAAGTCCAGAATACTGAATTGTGATCATTTTCCTTCCTGTTGATGAAAGTAATTTCTCCATAGGCTTGGGCAAACAATTTGGAAAGCATAATAAAAGTTTTTTGAGACTGCCTGTTGCAAGCGTGAGCAGCATCCAACCCAAAGTGCAACAAAGTGTACACTCTTAAAGGGACACTCGGCCAAAATGAAAAATCACCATCACTACGTCTGTTGTAAACATGCTTGTAAACAGTGTCTAGACCAAAACTGTTTGATTTAAAAACTAGGAAAACCTTCTGATGATGTATCTTGAAGGTGGGAGGAACTTTTCAAAATGGTTTAGGGTGGATTTTGGGGGATGGGTGTCTTGAAAACAATGTTTACATAGTACAACAAACTCTTTATTTAATAAAAATAATTCATATTTTTTCCGCCATGATGTGGGTTCTTTAATGAAACTTTAAAAAATGGTTTTATGTAGCACCAAAAAGGGGTACAAATATTGGTGCTTTGTAATAATAGAACCTTTTTTTGCTAAGAGTGTAACACTGAACATGTTTAAAGGATAGGCAGGGACAGAAAAGGTCTGAAAGTCCAACATTGGACTCGGGTACTGGGAACAGATGTTAGATTTTCCTTGAGTGGAGGAAAGTTACAGGGGTAATCCAGAATGCTTGACTGGTAGCCTTTTGGCTTTCCACACATTCCTAAATTACCATGTAATTTAAGATCTTGTTTTCATTGCAAAATGCTGGAGCGCCGCAGTCAATTCGCTGCAGTTACAGTCGTGTTACAGAACACAAAAATAATGTTTGCATTGTTGCAGGAAACCAGGGCAAAATTGCCGTTCCACAGCGGTAATAAAAAGCGGAGACAGGCACACTCCGACATATAAACCCTTTTTTAAAGTGAACAGGTTTAGTGTTTTGCCTCGATTATTGCCTCGGTTTCATATCCATGCAAATGCCGCAGATCACTTTGCTTTGTTTCCATGGAACTCATGTCATTTCAGCTGCTGCTCCCCCATACCATTTACATAAAAATAGTTCCTCTTTAGAAACTTGACACTTTAACGCCAACAATATGCTTCCTCTGTTTTTCAGCTGAATTTGGCAGCCCTGTAGTTCAGCCACATTATCTGTTACTGTGGTTTATATTCATCTCCAGTCCTGTTAGGCGCCATTAATGTTGCTTACATAATGAAATTCATTGAGTGTATAAATCATTAATTCCTCGCTGTACAAGCCGCAGTTAAACAGCTCCACCCCGGGCCTTCATCTCTCCTTTTTCTTTTTTTTCATCCATTCATTTGGTTGCTTTGAATGTTTTAGTGTTGGCCTTATCTGGAAAAATACTCTGTGTTCATATTTACCCCCACTGCTTTTAAACAGAGAAGAAAAAAGGAGAGCAAGAGAGACAAAACAGACGTGGAGGTCGGCTTTTATTGACATTCTAGTCCTTTTCAATTTATATCAAAAGAATGCAGTCTGTCTCCAGTGAAAAGTGCGCTCGTACATGTGAAAAATGCCATATCCCCTTGTTTCTGGCTGCCGCTCCGCTGTGTAAATGATTTGATACACCTCTATTTGCTCGTATATCAGCAAGAAGGTCAGAGTTTTTGAGGTCAGGATCTTGCGAGCAGCACTTGGTTACGTTGATAAGATAAAATCGCCCATTGTGTTTGAAAGCATCCAATAGATGTGTTACATTTATTTGAGCCAAGAGTGTACACTGAGCACTTTATGTTTCCTGTCAATAAACCAGAAGCCCATAAAAAGGTCATTACAGCTGAAGCCCAACAGTAACTTTCTTTGTCCCGTGATTGGAAACACAAAGCACCGGTGCTTTGTGATTCACAATGCGTAGCATGGCAAACATTTACTTATTACACTCAGTGTGTAGAAAGGAAATGACATTTAGGTGTTAATATCAACTTGCCGGCGTGCAGAAACCTAGTGGATACATGGGGCGGACTGTTGTAGTTTGCCTCTGATCAATGGAAGGAGCAGTCTTACGTTGACACTGCTGCATGTCAGCAGAGACTTTGGAGAATGCTCAAAGCCTTTTCATCTACATTGTGAAATGTATGCGTGGGCGTTTTGTTCGTGTCATAACCTGGGATGCCAAAAAGGAATGTTTGCTTTCATGACAAGTGGAAATAGTATGTCAGGGAGGGCCAGGACACACTAGCATGAAACAGAATCTGGTATAGTAAGGCAGCATAGCCAACTGAGACATTTTGAATCCTGCTACATAACATTGACATAACCACGCCATAACATGACAGCAATAGAACATGAGAGGGAGTGTTTTATCACGAATTACAACCACGATAACCCATGACCTTGAGTGTCATGTTGCTTTCATCAACAACAATTCTGCAAAATGAATTAAAAAACAAAGCAAAGATGCCCTGAATATTGTAACAAATGTGCATTAATATTGGCATTTCCTTCCACCAGAAAAGGAGCATGATAAAGTTGGTGTTGTTTTGGACATTTGCTGGATATTTGACTTTATCTCTTTGATATGTCATATAAAATAAATGTCCAAAAATGATCAAACCTGTTTTTTCACTCCTTAAATAGAGAGAACAAACTACAATCAAATATACAACAGTGAGCCAAGGCATTATAACCACTCACAGATGAAGTAAATAACACTGATTATCTTAGAACAAGGTCTAATAACATGTCAAGGTCTGCGATATATTAGATGTTGAGCGAACAGTCAGTTCTCATAAATGGCATGTTTGTTGTGGAGGAATGGGCAGGCATGAAGACCTGAGCAACTTTGACAAGGGCCAAATCGTTATGGCCTGATGAATCGGTCGGGGCATCTCAGAAATGGTAAGGTTTGTAAGGAGCTCCCAGCCAGCAGTACCTAATGTACCTAATGACATGAGCTGACAAACCACAAACCAGTAAGAGTGTTGGTCACCGAAGGCTCTGCAATGCATGAAGACAACGTAGGCAATCCCTTCTGGGCCGAACGACAGAAGGGCTGCTGTGGCCCTTTATTTTAAATGATGGTTGTGAGAGGAATGTGTCACAACACACAGTGCATCGCAACCTGCTGTGTATGGGGCTGTGTAGCTGCAGACCAGTCAGAGTGCCCATGCTAACCCCTATCCACTGCCTACTCCTGAAGTTTTTAGCAATGGGACAAGGTCACCTGGTCCCGTTTACTTTTACACCATGTGGAGAGCCAGGTATGTGTGTGCGTTTACCTGGGGAAGTGATGGCACCAGGATGCAAAAGAAGGAAAGAAGACAAGCTGGTAGAGGGAGTGATGCGCTCTGGGCACTGTTCTGTGGGAAACCCTACATATATGTGAAGGTCAATTTGACACCTGCCCCTACGTAAACATTGTTGCGGACCAGGTACACCACTTAATGGCAATGGTATTCCCCAATAGCAGTGGCCTCTTTCAGCAGGATGTAGCGCCCTGCCACACTGCAAATATGCTTCAAGAATTGTTGAGGAACATGACGAAGAGTTCAAGCTGTTGCCCTGGCCTCCAAATTGCCATCCAGATTATCTACTGTATTCGTTTTTTGTTTTTGTATGTGGTAAAGTAGAAACTTACTAATGTTTATCTGCAAAGCAGTTGTCACTTAGCAGCCGGTTCCCAGCGGAATGACACAGTTGTGACAACACCATGCTGTTATAAGAGCCAGGAGAGCCTGGCCATTGCCTGTTTCTCCAATTATATCAGAAACATGACTGCAAAATGCTAGATGGCATGCAATGTCATTGGCTGAAAATGAAAAAGTAATGTTTCTAACCAAGGGCTTCCTTTAATTTTGGAACGTAGAAGAATGTATTCCATTAAGCAGCCAGTGAAAACATACCAGTATCTTTCTGGTTTTTTTTGTTTTTGTTTTTTTTTTAACAGCAAACAGCGTTGGGCAGTAGGACCCTAGCATTACTGCCACTGAATGCTGATTGGTTGGCGAGCTGTACAGCTCATTGGCGTACAATCAAGTGAAGCGGTACAAACTTAAAAGCGACAAAAACTATAAGAGCGGTATTGAAATATTCTATGCTGTTCTGTGTTCAGAAAATTACTGCATTTTCTATACAAAAAATTATTAAGCATTTACAAATTCCTTTTGGATTGGCTGAGGGGCGCCCTCTAGTGTGTGGCAAACGCAGAAATACATTATTGTTTGCCAATTCTTCTCAGTACACATTTTCTGCTGTTATCATAAATAACAGCATGGCTAGAGCGCTTCTCAGCCAATTAGATTGTGCTGTTGTATAATGTCCCATAATATACCAAATCAGAGTGTTTGTAAACATAAAGGTTAATTACACTGCCAGGTGGATAACTTGCATCCTGTCAGCGTGGAAGCAGCTCAATTTACAGCACAGTTTACATTATGTACAAACATGGCAGACATAGCAATAACAGTAAATTCTTATTGCGTTTGAGGCTGTAATGTGAAATGTACCCAAGTACGTAATGGATTTTACTTACGTCTTTCCTGTTTTCCAGCTTTCAAAAGCAGATAGAGTAAGTAAGTAAGTAGTATTAATCCCACTGAGGTATCCTCTGTCTTTGGCAACACCAGAGACGTTATAAATGAGGAAACTGGCCGCTGGTTAAAACATGAATGGGAAAGCTTGTAACGTTCAATGGTAATTTGACAATCAGTTTAGAGTATTTTGGTCTGTACGCAAGCAACGAGATGGGAGTCTGGTCTTGTATGGCTCAAAATGTTAAGATCTGTTAAAATAAATCTCATGATTAGTACATAATCCAATCACTACCGTGTTATCCAGCTGGAAGTAAGTGATTTGTCCTCTATAACAGTATCATGTTACCTTAACTGGTAATTGTCATGACATGTCATAATGTTTGATGACAACAGATATTATGGCGTCTGTCATGACAATTACTAATAATGGCAATATGACACTGTTATATTACTGAACAAAACCAGTTATGACAATTCCTGACTGCATATGACATCTGCCACGACATGTTTATGGCATGGTTATGTCAGTGTTATATAGCAGGCCTTCAAATAAAGCGTTACTGAAATTTTAAACCGCAGCAGGCCTGACTCTGCAGTTAGCCGCACTGTTTCTTTGTCCAGTCTTGCATGTGTTGCTTAATCCATATTGGGATTGGGCTAGCGTTAAGGTTTATATAATGCAAAGCAGTTTTGCGCCTCTGTGACAGACGAAACGTGTGTTGTATAACAAGCCGAATAATGCATTTTTAATATCAATCCATAAAGCGCGGAGGCTTCTCTGTAATGAATTGCATTATTACATGCAGGAGTTTGAATTATGCAAAGGCTTGGGTAGGGCTTGCACTGTATGGTAATGACTGTATCCACTGCCTGCTCGGTTAGCATATTCATCCCGTGCTGAGGAGCGCGATCAATCACGGCCACATCATAAAAAAAAAAAAAAAAACAACATCTCCAATTAGCTTCATTTCAAAGGAAGGCCCTTTAAGCAGTAATACAATAAAATCCAATATTCGCCTGTATGATGGAGCGCGAGTGCAGCTGTAGGAGTAGACATGGATATTGATATAATATTATCAGGCCGGTGTCATATTCTCCAAGGCACACATTGAGTGCTTGTCAGCAAATAGATTCATCTGACTCAGGCAGTGAAGGAGGGAGAAGAGGGGGGGGCGCCATTCGTCCGGAACAGCGTATCCTCCACTCTGTTAACCTGCGATGTTCGAATAACACGGGTCACAAGGGCCGTTTGCACAAGTTGTAATAATTGCCCAGGACTAATGTTTCTCCTTTTATGCAACAGAGTGTCGGTCTTCTCTAATAACTTTTCGATGTAAACTTCATAATAAAGAAAAATATTTAGTACGTGGTAACGCTTTTTTATCATTTTTAATTGAGAAATGCTGGTTTCTATAATACAGTTAGGTCTTATATATGAATATATTGAATATATTCCCAATACGATTTAGGGGTCTGTATGTGGCCCACGCTTCACGTCTTCACCTTCATGCCTATATAACTTTCATTTTAATTCATAGTAGTTAATGAATGACTGCAAACTCAAATGTTTAAAAAACTTAGCTTGAGTGGATTGGATTGAGTTACATTACGTGGCTCATATCCTGCATATTTCTTGTGTTTTATTACAATTTTTTCCCTTAAGGTACATTTATAATGTTTGCAGGTTTTATCAAAAACATCATAATCATAATTCATTTTTACATAAATTATGGCCCTGTATCATGGCTTGTTCAAAAAGTAGTTTGGGCTGAAACGCTCCTTATAAGTTCAGTGTGAATGGGTGGGGCTAAACTACTGTTGACTATATAAAAACCTGGGAAATGAATGGTAGATTTTGAAACTGTAACAATATTCACAATGATAACAATGTTGTAATACATTACATACTACAATACGAAATACATATGAAATGTTTCTATTTCATTAATAAAAAAGTTGGTGAAATTTGTTTTCCAGTTTTTAACTTGCAGCAAAAATTAGGAATGTTTTTCCTTCTCTACTTTTTTGGAGATTTGTTGTTTTGTCCTGATAGCAAACGTATACTGAAGTAAATATGTTGAGTAAATTCAGCAATTTCTTCTTTCTAAGTTTGTGAAACTGGTAAATTACGATTTGAGTTCTGTTTGCAGGTGAAGCATCATAGCATTTTTGTTTTATTGGTTTCTGTTAATTAAGTTGGCTTTAAAAACTCCATTTATATATTATATAATGCTTAGAAGCTCTACCTGACTCCTCCTATGTCACCATCATACAAGTACGCAAGCAACACCTTAGCAACACCTTGGCTAGCATAGCAGCAGCCTAGCAGCACCTTAGCTACCACCTGGGGTAGCATAGCAGCGACCCACTAACGTAGCAACTACCTGGGATAGCATAGCAAGGGCCTAGAAACAACCTAGGATACCATAGCACTGGCCTACCAACACCTGAACAACCACCTAGGATAATATAGCGACAGCCTTGCAACACTTCAGCAACCACCTAACAACCACCAAGCAACGCCTTAACAACAAGCTGGAATACCATAGCAACAGCCTTGCAACACCTTAGCAACCACCTAACAACCACCAAGCAACACCCTAACAACAAGCTGGAATACCATAGCAACAGTCTAGCAATACCTTACCAATCACCTAACAACCACCAAGCAATGCCCTAACGACAACCTGGAATACCATAGCAACGTCGTAGTAACACTTCAGAAACTACCAGGAATTACTATATAAACCCAATTAGGTTATCAAAAACAATTAACAGGGTTCTGCAACTGCTTTTACTTTAAAAGCTGGTTTTCCTAAGTCAATTTAAAGTTAATTCACAAACATTCATTTTCTAGTTAACTCCTTTTTTCATTATTTTTCTACAGTTACCTTAACAGTCAGTCCACACAATAGTTATTACAAAAGTTATTATTGCATATTATAACAACAATTATTAAAAGAATCGGTCTGCACAACCTTCTCTTTATTTCGTTTATTTAGAACTGAAGCAGTGAGGCTAACAGTGCTAGCATACACTACAAATCAATAGTCACCCAAAGGACTCAAATTGCTTCTATTAAAGTACATCCCCAAAACTTCTCTCATCCTGCTCAAACCGCATTCCAGGTCTTCAGTAAGGTTGTGCAGACTAGCTGATGTGGATTAGGACACAGTGTGACTTACTTTGAACTATAAAAATCAACAAAAGTGTAGGCAGCCACTTTACACAACATGGCCTGTAATCAGATTCAGAGGAACCTGATCTAGGATCAGTGCTGCCTTGTGAATACCAGCCCTTAATGAACATAATGAAGACATGGATGTGGTTTGAGCGACGTTTGGGGGATGCGTTTTTTATAGAAACGTTTTGGGCTACTTGGGCGGCTACTGAACTTTAGTGTTTGTTAGCAAGATTTTTTGCCGAATTCTATTAGTATGACTAATAAACTTTTAACTTTTGGTTTTGTAAACTTCAGGAAATTGACTGCCTCAGCTATTTTGAGTTCTGCTGCTCATCTTATGCGGGTTTTGCAGTCTATACATTTGAAAAAAGATGGTTCCTCAAAGGTTCTTTAGTAAATAGTTGTATATTGAACTATTTAAGCATGAAATGGTTCTATATAGGGCTCATGGTTCTAAATAGAACCATTTCTTTGACTAAAGAACTCTTAAAGGACCATCTTTTTTAAGTGTGTTAGTAGTCTCCACAGAACAAGTCTTAAGATTAATAACTGAATAATAAGTCTAGGGATACGAGATCAGCTACAGAAACGTCTTGTTGCTTCTGTTGTACTCAGCTGGTATGCTGTTTTATGATATGATTTTAACAGCGTTATCAGCCAATCACCAAGGCAACTGGTGTAAAGCAAAGCTTTAAATATTGTGCACAAGTATTCAAACCAAAGGAGGCGAGGCATAATCTTCCTTGTGAATTCCTCTGTCGATCCCCAAATTAAAGCCATCCATCCATGTGTTAATGATAGCTCTCCGTCAAGTCGAGCTGATGACTATTACTTTCCACAGCCTCGCAGATAGACCAAGCCCCATTAACAAGAGTATTTATGATGTACTTATGGGTGTTTGCCTTTGCCTTTGCCAGCCATATTGTCTCGAGTCGAGGTGTTTTCCTCCTAAGCAAGCAGCAACCTGCAATCGCTTTTCTGAGAAACCTGCGAAGCGAATCATTTTCAAGAGCTAAACGGACACAGAGCAGGCTGCTGGTTGTAATATCCTGCGGGAGTCCATGTTTTGCTTCTCTGGGAAAAAATGAACTGCGAGGAAGGCATGTGGTTCTCATCATTATTGTATGGAGAATAGCAGAAGTGCCGGGCCAAGTTGTAATATAGAATCAAATTGGAAAGATTTTCATCTCCGTGTGAGAAATTAGTCATGAGCTTTTTCGATGTTGAATGGCCTTTATTCTTAATGACCGAGATCCAGAACAAAAATTAATACAAACCACATGTATGCGTGACATGAAACAGCATAAGAGAGGCTGATTTCACTGTTCCTGGGGAGTATTCATTTCTGCTTTAGTTTATGTCGAAGATAACCTGAAGATAAGGGTGACTGATGGCTGCCTTTGAAGAATAGAATGATATTGCTTACAATGATATTGCTATTTTTAGGGCCATTCACTGCCTATTGTCCTTACGGTTGCCAATTCCATAGATCATCCTGTTTACTTGTGTCATTGCATCCAAAAAAAAAAAAAAAAGGAACAGATGGTGCTTATAAGGATGATTGATATGCACTCTCAACTTCCCAGCCTCCTTTTAATGGTGAATTGGTGCAGTGAGAGATTAGGAATATTTGGTTCCCATAGCTAATAAATAAACAAACAACATGAGGATGAATCCAGAACAGGCGGCCTTGTTCTCATCTCCTTATATGGCTTTCTATGGGCCGGCATGCTGCTCCACACATGTGCTTTAAACATATATTCATCTGTTACTCAGATCTGGCAGCCCTTTTTCTTTTCTTTTTTTCTCTATTTGGCCCAGCCTGAAGACTGCTCAGCGGATGGCATGCTTTCTATAACCAATTGTTTGTGGGCGAGCGACCGAAAATAGGCATTATTCATTTCAAATTATCATAGCATGCAGACATAAAAGCTGATGCAAAATATCAGCACATGTGCACAATCATCAAGCGACATTTACATAGAAACAGAAGATAAATATTTCAAAGGCTAAAATGCCACGAGGGAATTATTTTTTTCAGACCACGATAAGCAAACTCGTACGGTTTTAAATGTCTTCACCTGCAATAACAGATAATTAATCACCATGTAAAAGCTGAGAGTGTACATGTTCACAGATAAGTTCAATCTGCTCTGCTCTTTGGGTGGAACTGGGGCAAATGGGGGAGGGAGTGCAATACCTGATTCCTGCCACCGGTGGCAGTGTGGGGCTTGTGGTGATTTGTCATTAATTTATATGTTATCTCCAAAGGGGAGAAAAAAAAAAAGAAAGAAAGAAAAAACTGCTGACATGGTTTTCCCTCCCGCCCTGTGAATTACTAACGGTTAGGTGAGCAGCATTTGAATGGCCTGGAGCAATCTCTTTAAATGCTTTCTCCCTCGAATTCAAAAGCGGCCTGTGAAACCAGAGAGGACGATGTTTAATTATATTGCACTTGATAAAGAGGAACACTGATGCATTTCAGTTGAACTGAATCACAATGCGCTACCTATTTAAAGCTAGACGTAAAATAGTTTGTATATTACATTTGTTCCAAAAGAACAGGATCAATGGACTGTTAACCTGGAGAACACTTATCCATCCACAATAACATATTGACATACCAAGCACACGCACGCAGAAGGAATTCAATCCCACACCCCCCCTCTGCAAGCTCTCAAACTGCAAATGTGCCTTGCAGCTCAGAAAGAAGGATTAGGCTATCAATCTACTCTACTCATATTGTCACCAGGCAGGAGAAATCCATGCTGCACAGCAGATACTGAAGCACACAATCTGTAAAGCAAATTATTCTTAACGCTGTTGTCCTCCTCATTTATTATAAAGACAGGCCGAGCAATCAGGAGGGAGAACAATATTTAGAAGCGCTTGTAAAGATGGCCTATCAGCTTTTTTAAGCCATAAATAGCCCAGGCTGCTCGACTTCCATGGACTAAAATAAGAAATTTAACATCGGTGACCTATATGGAGCCTACGGAGGTGGACAGATATCCACCGGATTAACACTTTAACCTCAAAATCTGATATCATTCTAAAGGCTAAAACATTCAATACGCACCGTTTCCACATCTAAATATAACTCAATCTGATGTGTCGGCCTATCTCCATAAATCATCTCTTTTCACTTTTCTCTTCCATGTAACTCAGAATATCCTGGGCCGAGGCTTATCAAAGCGCTTAGCACATTTCGACGAACTGTTTGCACATGCACTTTGAGCATCGCACGGGATGATTGAAGAATGATGACAAAATTGGCTCATTTTTTCGCTCCAGTAAAATATCTCCAGCATGATCATGCCAGATGCTTTAGTACGTCGGGCCCTGAGAGGAAGTGAAGCCCCTGCAGGGCCGGTCTTCACCCCCCCTTGTGTCAGCGTGTGACAGCGCAGAGCCTTACGTCTGCACCGGATGATTGATGGCATGGTTGAATGCTCTCGCTCTTAACGCTCACTGTCTCAAATAAAGGAGCTTAATCATTGCTCGACATGACTGCACCATCCCTTCCTCCAATCACAAAGGTCCAACGTACCCTTGTAGCCAGTGTTGTAAAGTCTCATGTTACACAGTTTTGGCCATTGGAAGCCTATTATGCTGCTGCCAGACTTAATAAAGAGGGGCTGTTCTGGCCTGTTACAGTTCTATACATCATACTGTTCATATACATTATGTTATTACATTACCAGGTAGTAATTTATCAATATTGACCTATGTTACCAATTAAATTAAAGCGGTCAGTCATTTTTATGGACACGCTTGTTTGATATTATAACTTTTCCTGAAGCTACATTTAGCCTGAAGTATATTTTACAATCTGCTTTATCAGTTTTTCTTCTAATGCATAGTCACTTCTATATATCGGAGCTTCTTTGAAGACCATGATCTTGAAAATTTCTGCATAATTTAATCAAGGTTTAAAATCATTCAGAGTGGCTTGTTGTAGTGCTACTTACTCTAGTGCTGATAGGACCCAGGGATCATGATTTGTACGATACAAATTGTATTGTTATTATTATGTTGATAATATTGATAATGGTGAAACAGTAGGTAATCTGAATAAACAAAAAAAAATCTGAAAGTGTTTTGGGTACTATTTTGCCTCATGACATGTACATCTTAAAAAAATAAGTTTTAGACCAAAAACTATAATAAAACACTGTCTCAGGCCTCAGGCAGCACATCCATAACCATTTCCAGCAATAACTTTTTGTGAGGCAGGTTTAAGAGGCTTATTAAACGTTTCAGAATGTCTGGTTCCTATCACCAGCATTGTGAACTCTTACTCAACTTTTTCTTAAATGGAACATTTCACACCAGATCTCTTTGAATGACTTTGGCTACATCAGAATGACTTCTTTATGCAGTCATTTGGAAAAATGGGCAGATGTTTCAATTGGAGCTCCTTTGAAGACTGTGATCTTGAAGGGAAATTCCACCGATTTTTCCAAATTACAGCATAATTTATTCAATGAGGTGAAAAGTCATTCAGAATTGTTTGTTGTACAGGAACTTAATGACTCTGCTTTCTTTACAGTGGTGCTGACAGGAACCAGGGGTTGTGATATGTACAATGGGAATATAGTCATACTGTTATTATTATGTTGATAATGTTGGTAATGCTCAAACTGTAGGTATGGTATCTTTGGGTACTATTTTGCATTATGACACCCTGCATGTGCATCTTAAGAAATATGCTTTAGACCAAAACTATAATAAAACACTGTCTCAGGCATCAGGCAGCGTATGCATAACCACTTCCTGCAATAACTTTCTGTGAGGCAGCTTTAAGAGGCATATTAAATGTTTCGGATGTCTGGTTCCTATCACCAGCACTGAGAACACTTCTAACTTGGTAAGTTTATTCTTTAACGGAACATTTTACATTAGATCACCCTGAATGACTCTGGTTACATCGTAACGACTTCTTCGTGCAGACATTTGTGAAAATGAGTGGAATTCCCCTCTAAATGCTTGGATAGAAAATGCTAAAATGCTTCAATTGGAGCTTCTTTGAAGACCTTGGAGATCTTAAAGGGGAATTTGCAGATTTTCCCAAATTTCTTCATAATTTAATGAATGAGGTGTAAAGTCATTCAGAGTTGTAAGATGTAGAGAAACTTGCTTTCTTTACAGTGGTGCTGATAGGAACCAGGGGTCATGATATGTACAGGGCAAATATAGTCATTATGTTGTTATGATAAGAACAATGTGATAATGCTGACTATAGTGAAATAGAATGTAATCTGGATAAATAAAAAATCTGATTTCTTTGGGTACACTATGACACCAAGCATTCACATCTTAAAAAAAAAAAAAAGGTTTGGACCAAAACTATAATAATGTCTTGGGCATCAGGCAGCGTATACATAACCATGTCTTCATGTACACAGAAAAAAATACACTGCTGAATTTACATGATTCATATGTATACATTGCTTCCACACAAGTGAAATATGTCACTTAAATGAAGAAGGTTAATTAAATACTTACATATAGTAATTATGTTAATGTAGCATATTTCATTCATCTTGAGCCAATGTACACATTTGAATCAGGTAAATTTTAAGCAACCTTTTTTCAGAGTAATAACTTTCTGTGAGGCAGCTTTAAGAGGCGTAATAAACGTTTCGGACGTCTGGTTCCTATCACCAGCACTGTGAACACTTCTAACATGATAAGTGTATTCTTTAACAGAACATTTCACATCAGATCACTCTGAATGACTCTGGTTACACTGTAACAACGTCTTTATGCAGACATTTGGAAAAATGGGCGAAATTCCCCTTTTAAATGCTTGGATATGAAATGCTAAAATGCTTCATGTTTCATAGTTCACAGTTTCTCACCATGTACCGCCTTTTCTTCCCCGCACTGGTTAACCCCATCAGCTCAAGTTTCTTGTGACTGCCATCTCTAATCCACAATTACAAGCCGTTCTCCTCGTGACTTGAGATAAAACATTGCATAAGACGACACACAAAACGCTGACGTAAACGTTACATCCTGTAATTTAGGCTATAGGCTAGTTGATATGCTGCAACTTTTTTTTTTTTCCTCCATGGCAGTGCTGAAAAATAGTCTCTGAGACAGCGCACCTTTTTAATACCAACGTCACTTTTGAAAATGTCCAGAGAAGCTTGACATTTTTAATCACGTACTATCCTGTTTGCTGATAAAACATATACCATTATGTGCTCGCTGTTAGAAAGCTAACAGCCCTGTTTCGAGTTCCTGGAATCGTACGGCTGATGTTTTGTCTTATTTTTCAGCAGAAAATCCACAAGAGCCCGCTGCAAATTAAGTCGTTAGGCTACAGATACATATCCGTAGCGAACTGGTTACATTACAGTATGTCAGAAGGAATAATTACACAGCCAGACTCGTTTTTAAAGGACTGTCAGGCTCATTATTTTGTTATGAGAACCTGTTCTACACTGCTCGTATGATCATTATCATTATCAAAAGCCCTAACGGCAGCGATTCAGGAAAAAAAAAACACAGCGGCGTTCACTGCTCATTAATAACAACACAGAGCAAGACCTTTCTGGATGCAGTATTGTTGCTGTTCTCTGCGACCAAGCTGCGCTCTGCCGCATTATCTTAGTTACAGTAGACCACAAAAGCAGAACAGAAATATTAAGAAAAGAAAAAAAATCAAAGAAAACGAGAAAAGAATGAGAAAAGAGCGCCCCTGAATCTCTGCAGGTCTGCAGGAAATGCTCTCTTTATTACACACACACACAACGTCCTCGACACAGGTCCTCGCAGGTACATAAAGTCATCCGTTTACATTTTCCGATATTACCGCCACATTTAAGCTTTTAAAAATTAACCAGCACCCGCAGCATTCTAAATTTCCTCGCACAATCCTGACAAAGTACAGCCTTCGACCTCAAAGCGCCCATGACATTTATGAATCGACGTCGATCGTCTTCCACCTCGTACGGACTCGCAGGTCCGCACCGTGTTTCGAATTTAATATGATCGTTTCGCGCACGGAGCGGCGCCGAAAGGGCGACAAACGAAACGGCGACGGGTGAAAAAATATTGGATCGCCATTGTGCACATTTTTTGTCCCGCCAGTTCGCTCGGCGTCGATCTCATATTGGGAGCCTGTGTGCTGCCCGATGAGCAGATATTTCGCCCTTCCAGGACCGCGCAGCGATCCATTCAAGCCAACAAGTTTGGAGTGAATGTTGAGTTTAATCAATTCAGAGCGTCGAGATGGAGCCCAACTCACTCATGGTATTATCATCATTTACTACGAATTATACCTCGTTTTACATCAGTAGCCAGGGCTGACAAATGTATTTACAGCGCAGACACCTTTCGCTACATGATAGTGGACCTAAACAGGCGACTTGAAGAGAAAAGTTAACATTTTATTACTCATTATTGTGTTATCACTGTTGAATGGTGGTGCTGCTGTGTTTCGTTGCTGTGGTGATTAGACATTCTTTCTTGTAACGGTCAATACGTTTGTATTGATGTGACTTTGCCTTTATAACCATTGAACTGGGACAAGAAATTAAGGTGAAAATTAATGACTTTCTCATGTTGTGTTGTTTTTTCCCCTTCCCGCAGTGGGTAGGCTCGCCTTGTGGTCTGCACGGACCGTACGTTTTCTACAAGGCGTTCAGGTTTAACCTTGAAGGCAAAGCGAGGATTTTGTCCCTTGGCGACTTTTTCTTCGTGAGGTGTAAACCCGAGGACCCGGTCTGCATAGCGGAGCTCCAGCTGCTATGGGAAGAAAGGACGAGCAAGCAACTTTTATCCAGCTCCAAACTTTATTTTCTCCCAGAAGACACTCCCCAGGGAAGAACTGTCACTCACGGCGAGGTAACGTTAATCACACATTTACTCTTCTCCTCGCCGCGTCTCGTTTCCTGCTTCGTAACGCGTTTGATACTCTTTCCACACTTGCTAATCGATGAAACACGACCTCTGTGTGCTGCTTTTTTCACGTCTATTCCGCTTTCTGTTCGCCGCTTCCATTGAAACCGCTCTTCGTGAGGCGATTTCCTCTCATTTTAAGTCATCTGATATCGCTGTTCGGCCTGATATTGCCAAACTAAGATCATATCACGTCTGATAAATAGCCTATAGCGCTGTGTGGCGATACGTACATATAAGCTATGAACGTGTCTTGTTCTGTCACCGCCCCCCCCCTCCAAAAAAATTAACATTAGCAACTTGAACGGCGTGTGGTTTTTTCTGTGTTGAAGTTGCCTCAATGTGATCTTTTTTTGGCACTACACCGTGTCATATAGCAACAACAGTGCGGAAATTACGAAAGGCGAGAGAGAGAGGCTCAGTGTGGTGTGAGCTAATACTGTATATGCAGTGGTGCACATGCTGGAGCGAAAAAGAAAACAAGCATTTTTACTATTTTTACTCGCTCTAGGAAAAAGCTGACCACATGTAAATGTTAAATGCAAGCCCTGCATGCGTGGGCTCAAAGCGAGAGGTTAGCAGTGTTATTACAGTTGTTGTTTATGATTATGATGACTGCACTCGATAGGCTTTTAGGGACGAATCGATGAATAAAGGCAAAGCTGATCTGATCGAGCCAGCGCTGCCTTAAAGGCATCGGGTGACATTTATGAAGGTTATTGTGTCAAAAGTGCTGCAGCCTCAGTGCGCACACACAGACACACTGCACATCCGAGCAATCTGTGGAAAAGAGAGGAAAATAAATGTCTGTTTGTCATGTGGATTTAACCCAACACATGCTGAACGTGTTTAGTCCCCCCCACACCTCTGTTGTGTTGCAATACACGACTGCTTCTTTTTCTTTTTTTTATATCCAGCTGCTCGTTTGCGTGGTATCTGTACCTGTTTTATCTTGCACTACAGGTGTAATCAGAGAACACAAAAAAAGTCAACGTTGAACTTTTTTTTTCTCTTACTGTAACCCTCTCTCACTCAGTGGATCAGAATATCAATTTTCCGTTTCATAATAAGCAACAGGTTTTAAATGCTCTTGTCTGGGTGAAATGTCAAGGTTAGGCATATGAAATGATTAAGAATATTAAGGCGATAGTATCGGGTACCGAAAGTGTGGCCAAGCTGTTGACACAACAGAGGGAGGTGGAATTGAGGGGAAAAACATTAGGACTTAACGCTCTGTTTGTTCACTTGATCAGACCCCTGTCCTCTTTCCAATTTGACTCCAGACTACCCCCCCCCCTCCACCCCCCTACCGTTTTTCCTCCTCCTCCTTCTCCTCCTCTAGCCACCTATGCTCCTCCCCCCACTCACGAGCAATGCCAACTATTTGCTTTTCAAATTTATTACGCACACCCGATTGCTGATCTGGAAACGGCAGAGGGAGAGAGAGTGAGGGAGAGAGAGAGAGCGAGAGAGATAGGATTACAAGGCCCAAGGACAATGCTCTCGACTTTTCAGACTGTTAGCCTACTTCACAGTGTAGGGGAAAAGAGATTTTTATCTGTCAGCAGCTGCCAGGCGACTATTTTTAGGCGGAATAAACGTGTTTAGTCGTGTTTTGCCTAGTCCACTTCTGCTCTGGACGCTCCAATCCTGGACAGAGGGGAGAAGGATATGCATCAGTCTTTTGTACTGCGTGTCCTTTATGTAGTTGCTAAATGAGACATGCAACATTTAAATAACAATGAGATTGAGTGTCAACCTAACCACCTGCAGTAACGTGAGCCGTGCAACGCCTCCGCCTCTAACAGGCTCCATGCACTCAGCAGATTGTCCAATTAAATTACATTTGCATTTGCACCAAGCAGTCCATGCACTACCTCTCCATAAAGACATCGTGGGAGAACGAGGGGGCGTGGGATGTGGGGGGGTGTGTGAGCTTTTCTTTGTTTCTGTCACCCTGGGACATCTTGTTCTTGTAATAAATGATACATAGAAACATTTTAAGACACTCCCCCCACCTCAAGCATTTGAAATCTTTTTTTTTTTTTTTTTTTTTTTAG
>JAILXH010043167.1:23483-39874 GCA_023558415.1 Piaractus mesopotamicus
GCCAATAATCGGCTTTCATCCAAAACGACAGCCAATGTGCTAATGTTTAGCGAGCGTACGTGTGTGTGTATGCGAGCAGTAAATAGCTATGATTGCTGGGATAAAAGCAGGGCACTGTGTTTCCAGATGCTTTTTTGTTTCTACACCCAGGTGATGTAATTTCCCCTCTGGCTGGAGTTAGTCATTCATTAGGAGGATAGCAGTGGTGGCTGTAACAGCGCAAGGGCCCGCAGTGTTTCTCTCTCTCTCTCTCCCTCTCTCTCTCTCTCGCTCACTCACTCTCTGGCACTCGGCCTATAGAATTTAACACTTAGGCCTTGAGCCTAGTGAGGGCAACATTACACTCGTTCAGACATGTGCTGTTTCTACTTTGTTGAACTGACTGTATCTGCTCTCACGGGCCTTCGCAAACATACTTTTCTTTGAGTGCTGTTGATATTCTTCTTGTCTCGCAGAGCTCTCTTCCTCCTCTAATTATTTTCCTCTCTTCTCTTTCATCTGTCTGGATTGGATCTCTCCGAAAGAGTGAGGGAACTTTTCCTTTTTTGTGTTTTTTTTTTTTAGTCATGTTTGTGATTATTCTTCGGAGACAATCTATCTAATTTAGAAAGAAAAACGTTTTTCGGTGAGCGGAGAAGACTGCTCCCACAGTGGGCTTTTTTTCCTTTCCCTCTCTCCCCCGTATTTAATTGGACCCAGTTGTTCTGCAGCTTTGTTGCTCTGTTGCTCATAATATCAGCGCTTTGGCAGGAACGAAAGCTGCGTCGACATTGGCAATAGTCTTGAATAGCGCTTATGTGACATAAGGGCAGAACTAAATGAGGGTTTGCGCATTATAAATAGGTTCCATATCAGATTCCAGCAGGCACTGAACGCTTTCTCTATCATACCATAGTTTGCATAGCCACATACAACCTGCAGTATTACACAGGCACCGTATGGCTTGATAGTGGCTGTGCATTTGCATACAAACTCCATATTGTGCGTGCACTGTCGCATTGAGTGGATCTAGGGAACGGCAGTAATGTCTAATTAGTTACTTCTCTCTCTGCTGTTACTGGAGTGACAAAAACAGGCTAGGCCTTTGAGCCAGGGACTTTTGTAGAGGTGCCTTGTGGCAGAGATCCAAACCTGTCTTTTCTGCCTGGCAGATGTCCATGTTTGTGTTTTGAATGCCTGGGACATATTTATAGTTCAGTTGAGATCATCAGTCTTTCCCTTTCTTTTTTCCCAGAAAGGTAACATTCTTTTCTTCATCAGGTGGTTTTTATGCTTCACATCAGCTGGAGAATGTGACTGATATTAGTTGACTAGGTCACGTGTCTCAGCCAAAAGTAAAACCTGATTGCCAGGTTGACGGTGGGTATCTTGTCCGTAGTGGATTATCGGTATTGGTAGCACGTAATAAGACTGATTTCCAGTTTTAGCTGCATTGTTCAAAGGCCAAAATAAGGTTAATTTCACCACGTCATTTGCTGGGTGCAGATTGTTTTAAAGAGCAGTTTAAAATACATTAAAACTAAAATAGTAATTTTCCTTTGTGGAAATGTGGTTTGTGTCTGGATATTGTTTACAGTACTGTGTAAGATTCTATTTGGAGAAATTTTAAGAGAAGAAAAAAGTTGAATGAAAATGAGCTTTGACATTTTTTAGCAGAGTAGCAGTACTGAGCATGCTTGGGTTCATTAAGAGTTTTAATTCCACTGAAATTTCTACATAATTGAATTGTTGAGATGTAAGTAAACGCAGAGTGAGTTGATGTGAAATGGTGCACTGTAGAGAAATGTACTGACTCAGATTTTCTTTGCAGAACCAGATGCCACAATGCCTACAACACAAATATAGGCTTTTTAATTTACTATCCAGAAAGACCAGTGAACTTTCCCGTTTTCTGAAATTGTATGTGTAATGTTAATAATAGTCAAATAGTGATAAGAGACTTTGTTTACATTTTAATGAGTTAATGAATTACATCAGTGGAATTACTCTCTAACTTTATTACTGCAAACTTAAATATTATTTGATACCATAATACATTTGGAAAAAGTTAAGATATTGAGTTTTATCAATATTGAGGTATGCCAAGTTTTTTTTTCAGTAATTAGCTCTCTGTGATGGTGGTTGTCTGTTAACCACAGGGAAGCCTTAAAAAAAAGTTTTGCTGTCTAGATTTTCGCTCTTCCCCCCTCGGGCTTAGAGAACACACATTTGCATTGCGCGTCTCTCTAAGATCTAGTGTTTCATGACAAATGGGTTTAATTTGGTTATATGGTGTCATCATATTTCACAGTATCCATGTTGTGCCCTCACATCCAAATTCGCACAAATGCCTATTGCCTGCATGTTAAGTGGCATTTGATATAGAGCAGATTTCAGTTGCGCATTTGGAAGTTATTTATGTCCCAGCCAACGGTGCTGTTTTCTTGACACTGATAAGTGCTAATTGCAGAACTATAGATCGTCGCCATACCTCCTCCCAAGTGTGACGGGTGAGAAATAGAATTTGCTATGATAATACTATATAGACGTGCTATACCTCTTTGACAAGGTCTTGCCTCAGGCACTCAATTACCGTGTGGTTATTAAGAAAGTCTTTAACATGAGCTGTAAGTTTCTGAATGGGTGAATACTTATCAAGCTTTCTCCCAGGAGCCCTTGAAGGCCGTTTCAAAGATATCGGTACAGGTTACAATTGGGTCATGCTGCACTGACTGCCTTGTTTGCTCTCATGTCCCAGTATATTAGCTTGATTTTTTCCCTCTCTCTTTTTTTTGGTCTAACATGACAAAGTAATTAACTTGAGCTCTGGGTGAGATCAATTAATGGCAGGAAAAAATAGTTCATTTAACATTCAGCTTTCAGAAAAAAAAGGCTTCCTCTGGATCCACTAGGACTCAACATTTTTCATGTTACCAGGTCAATAACTCAATAGGCATGCAAGCAGGTGTACAAATCTGCAGTGACCTGAGGAATTCTTGGCCTGACCCCCCAGCTCAGTGGAGTGAGACAGACTCAGTGTGATGCTGTTGGAGGGGCTTCGTTGGGTTACTTTACTGCTTCACTCTGGGCAGAATAATGCCTCTCCCCCCTCTTACCACCCTTTAAGGTGTAATTACAAGGAGCCAGTTGTTATTACTGCACAACCCCAACCTTAAATCTAAAACATGGCGTTCTGAAAGTTCTGAAAAAATCTACAAGTGTTTCTGTTCATCCTTCTACTGTGAGCAGACAGCTGCACGCAATGGGTCTGAAAGGGCATGTAGCTGTCAAGAAGCCGTTAATGGGAAAAGGAAACAGAAAAAAGGAAGGGCATTGGCAAAATAAAGAAATAAGCCGCTGGTCTTCAGAACAAAAGACCTCAACATTACTTGGATTGTGAGAATCAGAAAATGCAATCACAGTGTAACTGTGTTTTTAAATTCAAGTAATTTTGTGGTCCATTCATCATCAGATGTTCATAGAATGTAAAGGGCATATATATATATATATATATTATGTTTGGAATATACACACACACACACACACACACATCCATATATGTATAGACGTTTTTACACATCTAAGATTATTTTATCAAGTTGATAGAACTCCAAAACTGTATAGGTTATTCAACTAATTTGCTGGAGAATGTAAAAAAATAAGAATGTGCTCCGTAGATTATTCCATAACCATTTAGAGGTCTGAATAACACCGAGAATGAAGTTCATATTTGGAACATGGTGATCAAATCTGGAAGCAGATAAAGAAATTACTATAAATAAATTATTGCAGTGTATTATCATTTATTCATTTATTGACATTCTCAACAAGTGAAATATTAAATAAAACGTCCTAAAATATTTTCTGGTATCTAGCTTACAGCATTTCAGTCGACATTTTTTAAGATGTTGAATCAAATAAAAAAAAATTCTAATAAGTCATACTAAACTTTTGAAAGAGAGTTTATATATTTATATTTTTTGTTGTTTTATATATTGTCGCTGTTGGAACAAAACCCTATATCTCTATTTTTCACTTTTTTACATCATTTAAAAACACTAGCTCCCGTTCACATTTGTAAACATTTCATGATGAATGGACCGAAAGAAATGGTCTAAAATTACTTGGAAGAAAATATTTGTCCATTAGCTCCGTTATAAGTTAAACTCCTTAAATGATCAGGGCCCATCAGCAGGCATAAAGTTTTATTACACACTTCTGTAATCTAAGAATAGTTCAGCTAGTTTGGATTAAAGTCCCTGTAGTTACTGAATAATATGCCTTAGTATGTAACAAGGGGTTAAGAATGTTTTTTTCCTTTTCCTGTAAAGTCACCATTTTGGAAGCGCCAGGTTTTGTACAAGTACAATATGTATATGTATAAATACACGTGTTACGTTTTCAAGCCTATTGGAGAAACCAAGACTTGCAGTAATATTCCAGTCAAAGCCAAGGAGCAGTGTCAGATCTTCAAAGCAGCAGGCTAGAGCTCATGATCTCATAGTAAAGTTTGCTGTGTCGCCATTAGGATTAACAGTGTTTGACCCACTTAGCTTTATAGGGGCATGGAAACAGATGCCTTTGCGCTTAAGTGGTTATTATGCACAGGGCTGCACTCGCCGTTGTGCTGCAATAACTTTAAGGTGCGTAATCTGGAGAGCCCGCAGGGAGACCGTTTCCATTTGTGGGGAGAATGAAAAAATGTTGTTTAGACTGCAGTAATATTCGGACGTTGGAGGAGGAATGCTGTGTAAACCTACTGGAATGCACACATCCCCCCCATGGAAAATTAAAGGAAATTAGAGACATCACATTCATATCCCTGCTTTTATTAACAGCTGACCCCATTGACATTGCAACACAGGGTTTGGTATGAGACAGTTGTGTAATAATTCGCTCACTGATTGAATTGTTTTTTATGGGCCATTTTTATAGGGCATTGCAAGCCAGTAGATGTTTCAAGATATTACTCAAATATGGCTCTGTTGTCCGTATGACTGTGTTTTACTCTTGAGTCTGGTATTGTTTGTTTCAGATGACAATGTTCTCTATTGTTTGAGAGCACGAAGATGAATCTCATGTTTTGACCTAAAACAGTGCTAATTGTTTACGGTTTGTTTGCCAAAGCGGTGCTACTCTCTACAGCTGTAGATGTATACTACATAAGGAGCATATTCAGCCCTTGTAAAAAAGGTACTCCCTGTGATCTGTGCTTGCTTTTATTGGATCATGTCTGGGAAACGTCAAGAAGAAGTTAGTGACTCTGCAGCGTTACTCCATTAGGAGAGAATGCTGGGAAATCAGTCAAAAGTGCTTGATCAAGACTTCTGGGAAATATTGATGCATCTGTTCCCCAGATTCCTTTCTGTAAGCAAGACTTCATGTTTTCCTCTACCAAGTCATGTACAACACTCTTTTGCCTTTTTTCTATTAGACATTTATAAGATGACAAGAATAATTCAAATACGTGAGTGTTTTGTTTGCTTTGTTGGTATTTGTTTCCTTATTTAGTATTTGGAGGCTTTATCTTTTGTTAAACCTTTAGGTACAGGATACACCTAACCAACTGTTGGCCACCAGACACTGTGGGTGAGCTTTGGTAGTTGACAACCGCCCAAAGTCATTGCAATATGTACAGGACCGTTGGCTCTAGTCGGTCCTTGTCAATGTAAGGCCTCCTTTTTCAATGCAAGTGCAAGTAGCAAAGTTTTAGCACTAGGAATGGGTATTCTAACTATTTTTGCTATCCAAACATGCAGATATTTAATTATTTTGTATGTGGTTTATTGTATTCCCGATGAGAAAAAAATAAATATTGTTATACACAAGGTGCTCTGAAAACACATCATCATAAAACAGAACATGGGATACCCAATCATTGCATGGAGTTTTCTACATTTTGTCATATATTTATGTACAATCGTTCACTTTTAAGCAGCCTTTTTGTCCACCCAGTCTCGAGCTAAAGGTACTTTCCTCCCACATGCTGGGGTTAGTTTAAACACAGACATTTGAAGCTTATAGTATATGCAAACAATATTGCCTGTTCTTTACTTTGTACGCTGCAATTTTACAGTTTTGAGACTATTGCCAACTCCAGTTCATGCATGTCGGCCGTCAGCTGTAGTGATCATGGTATGTTTGAATGCACATTTTTATAGGAGATGAGAGGCGATGGTGAGCTGGTGAAACACGATCATCAGTCGGCTTGGTGTGCTGTGCCTTAAGCCCCAAAAGAGTTCTGTAACACTCGTGAATTTTCAGAGTTGGTGGCTAATTTATCACTGGTTTAAACAAACCGATGACAAATACTTAACAATGGACATAATATTAGGGTATAAAAAGTTGTCATAGACAGGTAATGGTAGCTAAACGCTACACAAATCCATGCTTGTGCAAGTCCCTTTCCTTAAAGGACTGAAGTAAGTTAGTGAAAATTGTGAAAAAAGGGCAGACAACACTTAAACAAAGAGAAATAGCTGAATACACATTAAATTGTTTGACTATAGCTTTGACTGTTGAACAGAATTCAAGTTGAGGCGTCCTCAATCACTCGTTTACCGGCCATGGTACAAATTTACACACAGCACTGAGCAATGTTCATGCTAAAATTAAAAGTTCTCTGGTGGTGTGTGGCCCCTGTTGTTCTCTAAATTATGACATTTTGAAATAAAACTTAGACGAGCTGAGTGCCGTAGAATGAAACGAATAATCCAGACTGTGTTCTGGCATTTTTTTTTACCGTGATCTGTTTGTTTCTGTGCACCAGACTACTTTCAATTAAACAGTTACATGGTGTTCAGCTGGTGTAATTACATTGCTTTGTGAGCTCCATCTCGCTGCTTGCATTGTGCTTCATGTTCTGAGGAATCTGCACAGTTACCTTTTGATAGCAATGTTCTCATTTGTTCAGAATTTATGGGCAAGGGGACATCCAGGCATGCAGTGTCGGTCCCCTCCAGGCACCTGTAACCCAGTCTAATGCAGTACCTTTCTCCCTGCAGGACGAGATCATCGCAGTGTCAGAGAAGGTCATAGTGAAATTGGAAGACCTGGTGAAATGGACGGTATGGGACGCCTCATGTTGGAAGAAGGGCCTACGGGCCATGCCCTTGAAGCCCTCCACACTCAAGGAGCTGGGCAAGAACGGCCAGAGGGAAGCCCTCCACAGATACAGAGAGTCCACCCTCAACAGCGGTCTCAACTTCAAGGATGTCCTGAGGGAGAAGGCTGAACTGGGTAACTGTCAATGGCTTTCATTATAGATACCAAGAACATTTTTTTTAATTAGGGCTGTGTAAAAAAAAAATATTTATAGCTTTTGGAATATTGGTCTTTGCAGTACTGCAAACAAGCCCTTCAGCAGATAACAAGTTTTTATTATGTGCACTGAGCATCATTACTAAAATCAATAATGTGATATGGTTGAAGATTGTTCTGCCTTATTCTGACTAAAATAATTGAATTTTGCTTTGGATTACCTGAATACCTTGATACATCAAAGCACATACAGAAATGCTCATCTGGAGCTCTTACTAGTCAGGATGCCTAGCATGCAATTAACACACTGTGATTGGTCAGAGGGCTCATTTGCATTATGCAGCCTTTTGCGATATCAGTTTTGCAAAGGCTAACATCATGATAATGATTAACAAGCGATATATTATGCAGCCTTTAGTAAGGAAATCGTCAAACCCAACGAGCAGTAATTTTGGTTTAGGAACGCTGGCTGGTATTTATTCATTTCACATCAAGGATATACCAGTGAGTTTTTAGTATCTTGTATCACAGTCTATATATGTAGCAGCATAATTGCAAAGTGTCATTTTGTCCATACCCATAGCTCTACTATGCATATGTAAATAATGACTTGGAGCAATGGCTTGTTGGCTGTCAGAGTGCACTATAAAAGCACGCCAACTCTATCTTTTATCATTCCAACTGAACAGCTCTTTAGAGCATCCTGATGCTGAGACGATGAAGATTCGACGATGCCAATATTGGAGGTCATCTTTCTCACTCGCTTCAAGGCTGTCTTGTAAAAGAAGGCCAAGCTGCCAGGGCTTTATGACAGCTATCCCCGTTCATAAGCACATGACAGATTCAAAGAAAGGACTGACTGTAGATAAGGCTCACTGTGCTCCGGCCAGTGTTTACCTCCTGGTGTGGAAAAATGTACTTCTTAAGATCCGTGATCAATCATTGGGAGCTCTTAATCTCTCAAATGTTTGCAATCCATTTCAAGTGTCCATTTAACCTGGATCCAAGAGCGACGCAATGTTTGTAGTTAGCCGAGACAAACAGGATGTCTTCATAGATATGAGTCGTGTGCTCAGTCGTCAGTAAGGGTGAAACGCAGCAATTTTCATGTGATGGATGTGGTAAGAAAGCTGGCTATAGTCATTATGGTTTTTGAAGGAAGAACTCATTTAAATAATGCTAATGATACTGATAGAGAATGGAAGCAAATTGTGAACATCATGCTAATAGGTGGCTTCCATTTGTGTTTAGCAGTGTTAGCGTGCTTGGTCAAGCATCTTATTACATTTTGTTTTGAAAACAAAGAATCCTCAGATTTTTCAAAATGTCTGCATAATTCACTCATTGATATGTAAGCATAGTTAATCAGAGTGGTTTAATATGAAATGGTTCATTGTAGAGAAACTCTTTTTTTACTATAGTGGTGGTGATAGGAACCAGGGGTCACAATGTCCACAACACAAATATAGCCGTTTTATTTACTATCTTAAATAATGAATTAGCCTACGTAAGTCTTCCGCCCGATGACCCTCACGACCCAGAAGGATAAGCGGTTTAGAAAATGTGTGTCTGTGTGTGTGTGTGTCTTTTGAGTTTTTAAATGTAAGGTTTATTATGTTATAGCAATAGTGGTACTTACAAAAAACTACCATGAAACTTTTTTAAAAATACGTTTTAGGCCAAAACCTAACATTAGATGACAAATCTCAAAACAGTCATAAAACAAAGGAACTAGGCAGCATCTTAACCATTTTACTAACCAGCTTTCTGTGAGGTTGCTGAAAAAATGCTTCAGACATCTGGTCCCTGTCACAACCATTTTGACTTTAATTTTGTGTAGGAAGGTGTATTTCAAACCAAACCACTGTGAATGACTTTGTTTACATCTTAACAATTTTAATTTGCAGAAATGTTTAAAAATGTGTACAATTCCCCATTATTTTTTTACTGAAGCATGCAAAAACATTCTGTCAACAGTGTAGATTTAAACTTTCATTGCCACGTTTGTGTTCATATGTAGAAGATTATGATTTGTGTGTACAGTCTTGTTTTGAGGAAAGAAAAAAGCACCCTGTTCATTAATGCCATGTTTTTATAATTTCTTGACATTAAAACAATGGATAAAAGTTTGAAGTGCAAGTTCAAACCTGTCTATACAGAATGCAAATAGAATGTAAATGTATTTCATTACCTTTGAAAGCTTACATTTAAACTTGGCAAGTTTGGTTCGAATACAGGCATTTAAATGGACTAAAGTCAGATTAAACCATTGTCTCCTCTTTGCAGAACTTCTTTAGTACGTGGAAAAGGTGTTTCTGATACTGTTTTGACACGTGCATGTGTTTTATCATCTGTTCATAAGCTCTGAATCGGCAATTATAGAATGGATAGTTTTGGTTTTAAAATGTGGCTGAAGCATGTCTGAGGTCATTATTAAATACTTGATATACACATAAATTGTATTATGTATTAAGGCGCCAAGGCTTCTCTGTTTTGTAAAAGTAGTAAACCACCTGAGGATGTTACAGCTTTGCGTCATGCAAAACCAACATAACGTAGTGGCTCATTGCTCTAACATCACAGATAATAAGACAGATAAAATAAGACATAAATAAAACCAATGAGCCCAGATAGAACAGAGAACAGCATGATTCAGACAGTTCTGTGGACATTATAATAGTTATTGTACGTCAAAAAATCTGCCCAATCAGCTGTGATGTTTTGCTAATATGATTTTTGGTTTGCATCTTTTTGGTTTGATGTTAAATATGTTAATGTGAACACTAAGCGAACCAGAGTAAAACTGCAACGTCAGTGCATCATTCCTGCTTTGGTCCAGACCAGGGGAACCAAACTACAAGTATAAACGTACTCTTAAATAATCTAGCAAAACGACTGTAACTAGACTTTTAAGAGGTTAATGAGAGTGCTTTGTTGGTTAGGCATTTGCCTTGACACAGAATGTAAACCAAATGTAAATATAACTCATTGTGTAGCTAACTATGTTATTAATTATGTAATTTCATTTAAATAATACATTTAGATTGTGTAATAACATGTAAGTAGCAAAATGACAGTAATAACTCTAGACTTCTAAGGGTTAAAACAAGTGCCACCTCCTCATCAGTATTCCCTGCATTTCCCCTTCATTCGTCTGTTTACATCTGTCATTGGCTTCGAACAATGTGGTGTCTAAATGTTCATTAATTTAGGAGTGCACTAGTCTCAGCATGATTATGTTTTTTCTCTGATTGCATTGTTAAGAAGGAAAAAATAGGATCCCAAGTGAAAGGTTACTGGCGTATTCGCTTTTATTGCGGTGTTTGAAACAACATGACATGCATTTATACATCTGTAACATGCCTCAGTTATCACAAAGTCCTTCACTGTCGAATATAAACGCTGCGGTGCAAGCTTTATGGCCATATAAATATGTCATTTTGGCTGCATTCCTGCATAGCAGATACCTGCTGGAAGCCAAGAAATGGCCAAACAAGAATAGCCACGTTTTTCTGTGAAGTGTCTTATTTAAGTGCATGAACTGGTAAAGCAGAGCGCTCATTTTTTTTTTTTTTTGCTCCAGACCGTTTAGGTTTTGCAGGCGGATTGAAAAGACATCTAAGAGAGCTATACTTACATATTTCCCCATTTAGCGGGAGGGAGTAATTATACAGCAGTGGATGGACAGACTGACTTTGCCAGTTGCTGGAATTTGCATACAGCTTTGTCTCAGTCCATGGAAGCAAATGTTAAATTGCCCTTGAATTGGCTGATGTATTAGCTGCCTATGCTGAGATTAGATAGGGGAATCAATAATGGATGCTTTGTCACTTAAGCTTACATGGAGGCTACAGCTGCGAATGCGAATCAATAGGAGGGCAAGAAAAAAAGATGTGTGATTTATTTACTGTCACTCTCCTAACCTTATTATTTGTGCGCATTGTGAGGGTGCTGTTTCTGTACTGTTAATAAGTCGCTTTTTAATGACTGTATTAGCCTGTTTATGTTGTCAGGATTCTAAATGCACTTACTCAAAGTGCCCACAGATACGCTTGGTAGGCAAAATATTCTGGCAGAGGACCAGGGGCCATCTCTGTGTCTCTCTGTTTCTCTCTCTCTCTCGCAATTTTCTTTGTTAGCCACAGAAAGAAAGGGATCATTCAGCAGGGCAGCGCTTTTCAGTAGCAGAAGGCAGACTTAAAAAGCAGCTCCGCTGATGGGAAATAAACCATTAATTGAAACTGCCACATGAATTAGACATGTCAATTTTGGGCCCGGTTTTGACCTTCCACTGGCTTTTTTTGCGAGCAAGACTATTTATCTTTTTGAAGGGTGTATTGAATTAGCATGAATTGCAAGTGACATGGAATAAACTAATTTGCCTTTTCATTTTGAATCACAAGCAGCGATGAGGGGGCCTTTTGGATTTAAGATGATGGCTCTTCCATCTGTTTTCTTGGACCAGAGTGTTTTTAGTGCAATTGATGTGGAAATTGCCTTGATCATAAGTGAAATAGCACACTGCACATATAGGTGTTGGCCATAATTGAAGCCCCTGAATAAAAAAAGCAATTGTTCACCTGCAAAAATGGGGAGTGTTTTAATAATTAAAGGAGAGAGATTTTTTCTTTAGCACACATGGATGACAGCCAGTGGTAGAGTGTGCCAGAAGTTGAATGTGAGAGCGCTCCACAAAAGTAAACTCCCTCTAATATTTGGCCAGAGAGCTCATTTGCGATTGCGTTTGGCGATCAATGCAGTCTCTTAGCCTATAGAGATGTGTCAAAGATTGTGTGTTTTCGGATCCAGCGGGATGGCCTTGCCATCATAATTAGGTTTTAAAAAGCTGTGCCCGGTCTGCTGGTTTTAACGGCGAAGCAGGATAATTTGAGCCTCATCTCATGGGAGACAGGAAGACAGGTATAAAGATTTTGCCATGTTAGCCTCCAGTCAGCACGCTCGGGGGGAAGCCGTGTGGCGATACAGCAGTGCTTCGGACTGTCCTCGAAATTAACTCTGTTTAATGACGGCCTGTTTCGGTTTCAGTCGCATTCAACCCAGTGCTATTTCAAAGCCTTTCAGACATCTCCAGCTCGCTTTTACCGCCTGCCCTGATTTTACATTCACACTGGATCAGCTGGTTCATGAATGAAAATATTCAGCTGGTGAGTTTTGCTCAGAGTATAATGATAATTATAAATTACACTAAACTATACCTTTAGTGCTGTGCAAAAGTCAGAGACTAACATTCGTTTATTTCAGTCAAAAACAGCCATTAAATAAAAGTTAATCATATTTCTGAGAACAACAATAAGATAAATCACTTGCATAAGAAAGTGGAAAGTCGAAGAAACATAAGTGGAGAAAAAACACAGGAATTTGCAAAACTAGAGTTCAGAACATGACTAAAGGATTTAGAGAAAGTGGGCCCTGGTAGACCACCAAAACTGTCACCATCACAAAACAGTACTTTCATCTTTGAGAAATAAGAAAAAATCAAGGTCCAATCTTGTTGTTGTCTGAAAACATTCACAGGTGTTTCTGTCCATCGTTCCACTTTGAAGGATTTGGTAATTTGATAACTGATATTTAGTTATTGGGTGCTTTTGTGTAGTTTTATGCTTTTTTCCTCATGCTGAAAAATGAATAACTTGTACTTAATAGTGGTTTTGACTGGTCATTAAATAAACAAAGGGTGGTCTCTGACATAAATTTTGCACAAAGTGCTTTACAAACAAGAAAACATATAACATCAAAGTAAGAAGCTACACAGCGTAACATTAAAAGACTTTACCTATAGCATCACAGTGGTCCAGTAAGTGCAAACACAGTGTAACATACTTATACGTACTCAAATTTCACATATCAGCCACCAAGGTGCTGTTCTAGAAGAAAAAACAAGAAGTTTAATGACTTTCACTGAAGCTGAACACAAGAAGAGGGAGGGAGGGAAAAAAGAAAAGCAAAACAACTTGAAAATTGACTTGATGTATTCCTGATCTTGTAATTAAAGTATCTCCCTTCTGGCCTTGTTATATTCAGATGAAGTTTGACTTTGTGTCTTAAGGATATATTTTCCCTCATTAAATTCCCTGATGATGCCGATATCTCGTCTCCTTCAGCTCATTACTGTGCGTCCGGATGGGATTCAGGTCACAAGTCTAACAGGAGGAAGCGTCTGTCTGTCTGTCTGTTTCTCTGTTTGTCTATCCTCCAGTCCACACAGCTTTCAATAAAAGTGTCCCACATTGATTTTAGCAGTAGATAACGTTGGACGAAATAACAATATGATAATATTATAATAAATTACATCAGAATAAGCTTTTCTGAATATAACATGGAGAATTCTGGCCTGCTGCATGCTTCTTAACTCCTCAAAATCCCAGGCTTATTGCGCACTAGGGCTTGTTATTCAGTAACAACAGGGACTTCGGTGCAAACTGGTTGAGCTATTCTTATATTATAGAAGTGTGTAATAAAACGTTGGGCCCACCAGTGGGCCCTGACCAATTAAAGAGGTAAACAGTAGTGATTCATATCAGTTGTCAAGAACTTATAAACAGCAATGAGTAGTGTCAGTGTCATATTTTAATCTAAAAATAATTGTTTTTGTTAAATACATATATAATATATAACAAATAACATTGTCAAAATTTCATGGCAAATGGAACAACAGAAATGGCCTTAGAATGTATGTTACATATTGTGAAGATATCTTTAGTAAATGCAGTCTTATTTTGTCATATTTCCCACTGCTAGCTGTAGAGCACTCGCTCTCATGTGACCCAAAACATTTTAGATATACATTGCTGTGCAAAACCCCTCTTCATTTTTACTCAAACTATTAAAAGACATAGGGAAAATGGAAGTGGGAGAACACCAAAAGTGTCACCATCAGATAAACAGCAATTCAGATGTGAAAAAACCCTTTCCACAGAAAACTCAAAGCTTTGGGTCTAAAAGGATATTTCGCTGTCAGGAAGCAGAACTGAGAAAAGGAAATCGACCAAAAAGAAACAAATGTGTAAATCATGTTCTCAGAACAATGGACTGACCACCCCAGAGTCAAGACCTCAACATCATTGAACGTGTTTGAATACTTGGATTGTGAAGTAGAAAATGCAACCAACTTCTAAGACTGAACTTTGAAAGTGTAGAAAAATGTCCCTACAGATTTCTTTCAAAAACTGAAAGCAAGTCAAGTGGTGGACACATTAAATGCTGAAAAATGTGATATATTTAGTTGTTGAGGGCTTCTGTGTAATGTTTTCTGCTTTTTTTCCTGACACTGAAAAGTGAATAACTTAATAACATTTGGGCTGGAAATTAATAAATGATGGTCTCTGACATTTGCACAGTGCTGTAGGTTGCAGAAAAGTGGAATTGTTGTGTGTCGACAATAGGTGAGCATTGTGATGTGCGCAGGATGTGTGAAACCACACCCTGCCCAGCTATAGGAGGATGATAGGTGTGATAGAAAGGCTATGCCTGATATGTAATCTGACACCAGGTGGGGATTGCTAAAGCTAACAAGGGCCTGATTCAGGAGTCCAGTCGTTTGTGCACGCTGTTTGAGTAAGCAGCAGCCAGAGGAGAGCAATATATCTGGAAAGTCTTTTCTTTCACTGAGCACAAGATGTACCTGCACAGTTACACCACTGGTACTCAAACAATAGCACCTAACAACCTGCCTGTCAGATTGTATCCACAAGTATGCAGGGAGGGGCTTTTCTCTCTTAGTTAGGGAAGATGATATTAATGCAGCCTGACAATATGGTAGAGGAATAAATCAGAATTTTTATTTGCCTGCACAGCTCATATTAAAAGAGTGTTTTTATGTTTGCCTTGTCAGTCATGCGATACCAGCTCACTGTTGGAAACCTGACTCCTCACAACATCAGTCTGAGAAAGAACCTACATGTTCAACCCAACAGCCTTTGCAGAAGCCTTTGTTCCATTTATGGACTGCTATAAATCTGCATGCAACGTCTCCAAACATCAAAGATCATTTGTTTGAATATTTTGTTGTGTTTGAATTATACATTCAAGGTATTAGACTTTTGATACACTTCTGTTGACTAATGGTGTAAATCTCAGACCCAGATTTAATTACGATTGTTTAAGAAATGATTTACTGCATCATGAGATCTCAGATTTCATGTAATTGTACAGGTACAGCTGTTTTCATTTCATTAAATACGCTGAATACACCAATGGGACCAGAGGATCTATCTGCTTAGTAGTGGGATACAGATGATAAAAACAATACACCAAACTATTTTTATTGAATTTTTACGTTTGAAAATAACCTGACAATTTTAGGTTAAAATGACTGCATACTATTAAGGGAAATCACACCAATTTTTCAAAATTGCTGCATAATTCAGTTACTGAGATGTAAACAAAGGCATTCAGAGTGGTTTGATGTGAAATGGTTAATTGTAAGGAAAATTTCTGTACAGTGGTAGTGATAGGAACCAGAGGTCATGATGTCTACGCAAATATAGCCATTTTATTTCCTGTCCAAAACCACCAGTAAACCTACACTTCTTTTGAGTTTCTATATGTAATGTTAATAATGGTAAAATAGTTGTAAATCTGAAAAAAAAAACAAAAAAACGTTTTTTTGGGGGGACTACTCTACCTCATAATGCCAAGCATGTACCCCTCCACAATGAATGTATTTTAAAAATACGTTTTGGGTTCAAATCTCATCATAAAACTATTGTAAAATAGTGTCTCAGACATCAGGCAGAGTATTCGTACCCATTTCTTGTAATACCTTTCTGTGAGATGCCTTTTAGAGGCATACAATTCTTTGGACATCTGGTTCATTTCACTACCACTGAGAACAATTCTTACTCAGTAAGTTTCTCTAGAATGAAGCATTTAACATAAAACCACTCTGAATGACTTTGTTTAAATTCTAATCATTTAACTATGCAGAAATTTTGAAAAATCAGTGGAATTCCCCGTTATATACTATAACTAATTCTGATCGATTCCATCTATTCTAATTGATGCAATGCAGTCACCACATTCAGTTGCATTTTTGCACCTCTACTCTTGACACTTTCATGAGTTTTTTATCTGTCCATCCATCCATCCATCCCTCTCTCTCTGTATCTCTCTCTCTCTCTCTCTCTCTCTCT
>JAILXH010043167.1:54133-66881 GCA_023558415.1 Piaractus mesopotamicus
ATACACCCTGGACAGGTCGCCAGTCCATCGCAAGTACAATTATTTAATTTTCATGTATGTACAAGTTAAATCTTAAATCTTATCAGATATAAGATAGATATAAGATATTCGAAAAATCTGAAAAATGAAAAACTTAAATATAAAACAAAATTATATAAATGAATGGTTATGATTGAATACTCTAACTTTTGCTTGTATTACGATTGTAAAATCCGTTGCATTATATTAAGGAAATCAGTAGTGTGACATGGTGAAAGTTTGGCCTGCATGGTTTTGACCAAATCATGCACTTTTGTGGGATTGCAGTAATACCATAACTCATAAAAATGCCCACAGAAACGTGAGTGATTGGTCAAGATGCTTAGTGCACAGTAAAACACATTGTGATTGGTTGGTCCACTCATTTGCATACTGCTTCTGCAATATGAATACTGCAGAGACCAATATTGCAATAATGATTCATAGACAATGTATTATACAGCACTACAGCCTAGCATCAAAGTGCTAGCAAATTCATAATCAATCCATTTTAGCAACATGCTGCATCCGGACCCTTCTCTGTACTGAGTGAGGCGACAGCTGTAAATTCACTTTGACTGTGTCAAGTGGATCATGTTTTACAGCTCCGCGGCAGCCTGTTTTAAACTGTCCAGCATGTCCGGATAACTCTGGAGTGCTCTAGTCTATCAAGATGTACCAGTGTCTGAACTTTTTTTGCAACTTGCATGGTGCATTACAAGAGCCTGTTGGGTACTGTCAGGGGTGCTGTAGTGTTTTTTTGTTTTTTTTCTAGCATCTCAACACTGCCTAGGGTTGTCATGATGGAAGAAAAAGGAAGTGCACAAACTCTGTTGCTTTTCGTTCTGATCGTGTAGGCCTAAATGGCGTGGCTCCTTGCCCAGAAGCTTTTATATTGCCAAATCTAACAGAGGGCTGTCATGTTAAAACAGCAGTTTGGGCCATTGTAAAACATTATATCTCGCATGTCTATATTTCAAACCTGCGTGGCTTATCTTTTCGTCTCGATAGATAAGCAATATGGATTCAGGTTGCAGTTTCTCTAACTTCAGCAGAAGGACGTTGATTGAATTAGTAACCGTTCAGATGGCTGGAGATGACGATGAGTGTCAGCAATGATCTTTTGCACTGTGCGAGTTGGCTCAGCAGTTTACATAGTTACACCCCTGTTGTAAAGTTTAACATAAAAACAGCTTTCAGCCTGTAAGCAACACTTAGCACCGTAGTTGTAAAACGTTTTTGCTTTTAGAAATGATGGCTTTATGTTGTGTGCGTTAAATGGAATGTACTTGATGATCACAATTTGTCCGCATGCTTGCAGGTGATGATGCGGAGGAGAAGAGGGTTCTGGTGCTAAGTTATCCACAGTACTGTCGCTACCGCTCCATCATCGCACGGCTCCGGGAGCGGCCGGCCTCCCTCCTGACGGACCAGGTGGTGCTGGCGCTGGGGGGCATCGCCTCGCTTACCAGCAACACGCAGATCCTCTACTGCAGGGACACTTTCGAGCACCCCACGCTACTGGAGAATGAGAGCATCTGTGACGAGTTTGGTAAGCACCCCGCAAGTGGAAATAGTTGGAGTGACTGTATTAATTGACCTGTTAATTCACTGTCCACTAGTATTTCCATTAGTTTACAATTGATTTATCCATGTTCTACCTACAAATTAATTCTTTTAAAGCCGCTGTTCCAAGTTAGCAGAACCATCTAGCAACATTAAACCAACATTAAACCTGAAGCCAACTCTCTGCTTAGCCTGTCAGTTAGATGTTTATCCCTAAAATCCTTGACTACAAGAAAAAACTACACCTTATCTAATGTGACTTTTTACATACATAGAAAATATCATCAGAAATTATTAATGTACTCTAAATGTATATTGACATAAAAATACATAATTTGACAAGAACTGTTGTTGTCATTGGTTGTAATGCAATTTTTGCCAATGTTTTGTCAGGCCAACCTGGCAGCAGCTTTTGTAGGTGAAGCATAGATAGGTCAGTTGCAGGGGATTCAATTTCTAGTGGACAGCGGCAATGTTGGTGACACCTCATATGGTGTTTGTGGTAGAATCAGAGTTGAATGAATGACTGAACAACTATATGGCTGGATTAATGAATGACTGAATGGGCTGTTGGATGGTTGAATGAATGAATGAGCAAAATCCACCCACACAAGAAACCGGCAAAAGAAAGGCCCAAAACGACTTGACCGAACAAATGTCCCTGTGAAGGTTGTGCTTTATCTTAATTACCTGACTGCCACTAAACTCTCGCAGGAGAGCCTTTGGCAGGGTGATGGGCTCTGGGACTGGCACGAAACAGGGATAAATGACTTGGAGCTGGTTTGATCATGCCACTGGTAATTGAAACAGACACACGCTTGGTCTGAGTGTGGCCAGGCCTTCAGTTGTCGGCCAGAAACCAGAAACCGAAGGCAGAGAGGGACACGAGGCCGTTCTCTGTGAGTCTAGAACTGAGTTGTGTTTTTTTTTTTTTACCCCTGGAGTCAGGGCAAGGTGGAATAGCCTGTTGGAGGCACACTCCTGACCTCAGGCTTCTTCTAGAGGAGTGCCTTGATGATACAGAAGAGGCACCATCTGTGGTCCTGTTGGTTGTATTGTTCGAGAACCCCCATGCTTTTGCGTGCAATTGCGTGATGTCAGCAGTGGCCAGTGGCCTGCACGACCTGGTTTTGAAAGTAAAAAATGAACTGATGTAAAGTAAAACTGAAGTAAAACTTGAAGTGATGGTCAGACAAATTTACACATTAAATTAAAGTAAAAATCGTGTTTCCCTGGTACTGAAAAGTTTCCCTAGTAAGTGGTGTTTTATTGGCTCACTGCTGGGCATTGTTGGTATACAGAGTTCCAGTCTTCCAAGTTGTGCCCACTACTGTAGAAAAGAAAGACATTTTCCCTAGCCATTGCGGTCAGCTTTCACTTCTCAACACTATGTAACTTTATCTACTGTTACTATGTTTCCTTTTTACTACTCTTACATTAGGGCTTCTAGAAGAAACGTTTCAATTCATGATTTGTTGTTTTTTTCTAAAAGAGCCCATATCTTGGAGAACAGAATTGCTCTTGCTTTTTTTGTAATGAAAGAGTTTGATATAGTATGTAAACATTAAAGTTACAAAACGTACCTTTCACTCCCAAGTCCATACAGTCTATAAATGGAAACTAAGCTGTAAAAACAACCTGATTTGAATTCATTGTTTGTGTGATGTCATGAAAACATATATCCGCCTGTTAAGCCTACAGCGGTTCAGCTCTACTCATTCACACTGCAGTTATAAGAAGTGTTTCAGCCCAAACTGCTTTTTAAAGGAGGCGCAATACAGAGCAGCCAGACAGAACAGTGATCATTTACATACATCAGTCTTAAAGGCACAGTAACAAAAGCCTGTTTAATTCTAAAGGAGTTAAGAGAGCTTGGAAAAGGTAATGTAAAAATGAATCACTTGTATACCACAAACATAACAAACATTATAAGTGGCCTTCAGGGAGAAAAATAGTATACAAGAAAAATGTATAGAATATGGCCCTTTCACAAACAATTTAGAACTAAACAGCGATTTGATTCTATGAGTCAGGCTTTTGTAAGAAATATTATAATGCATTAAAAGTATCAAAAATATTAGCTGATAACAAGGATCTGGCCACATAATGCTTCTAACAGAGGAAACACTTGCAGTGTCTACTTACTACTGTGAACACTGAAGTCACAGAAGAAGATCACATGTATGTATTTAAACAAATTTGCTTTGTTAATAAATCACATACTCATTTGATTCGTAACATTTAAATGAATTTTTGACTGGCACAAAGTAATCAATGTTCGTTTTTTCCTTTTCCAATCATTGTAGTTGCATCGGGATGAATTTCACACAAGATCAAATCAAGGAGTGAATCATAACATCATGCTACATAGTATTTCTGAGTGGTGCCCCATGTAGAAATAGTCTGTTGAGTCTGAGAACGCTAGTTACATTTTTTTATGTGTTACTGTAAAGAGTCCTTACATTTTTGCCAGGGTTCCAGTTGTAACAATATTGATGAACAGTAGGGCTGCACAATATTTTTTTGTTAATTAATATTATTATGATGTCTTTTGCAACACCAGCATATGCAAACGAGCCAGTCACATTGTTTATTTACTGTGTGCTGACCAATCACAGCTCCATCCAAATAAGTGAATCAAGGTATTCCTGCAATCTGACAAACGGAAGTTATTTTGGTGAAAATAATGCAGACCAAACTTTAATCATGTCACATTATTGATTCACCAGTGTACATTTAATATATTAAATATTGCATATCGTGGTTGCAGTATTTAGCAGTAGAATCACAGTACTAGTATTTTGTTTTTTTGTTGTGCAGCCCTGTTTAACAGCAGAAGACTGACTTTTGAGAAGCCACTTTAGACATAGCGATATAAGATGATAAACATTGCTTCTTGGCAAGTCACATATGCTAATCTTTCACTGAAGTATAAATGTTTAAATTCTGCATGAATCATACATGACTATACCCTTAACAATGACATGAATATTTCATTGAGTACTTAATATTGCGTCTCAGAAAGCCCACTGTACTTTATTGTTGCTTGTTGGGCTTCCAATTCAGATTCTTTGCCAAAGGGTCAGACTCATGAGTGCGCAGGAATCCAGATTAGACCTTTCTGACTGGCCGCATACTAAGGCACTTGCTGTTTTTGTGCTGCAGAAGGAGGGCTAGGGTTGTTTACATAATAACTTGCAGCAAGAACAGATTTGCGTAAATGGCTCACAATGTGCTTAATGGTTTATCTGTTGTATATAAAGGACACATGAGGCAGCTATGAATAGCCTGGGATTTCTTTAATTACTGGAAAAAATCTGAGACGCAATCTTAATTCTGTTATAAACAGCATTTTTCTGCTTGTTGTACATGCAGTGTTTGTTCTACAGTCTGACAGTTTGTGGATAAGAGTTGCATTCTTTGATTAAAATGCCTTTTCCTCCACCCCAAGCTTTAAACAGAGCTCTTATAATAAGGGCCATATAACAAGCTGTAATTTTATTTAACTTCCAAGGGCGTGTTATTTATTAAGCTGTGAACTAAGCACATGAAGTCATTGTTCATGTAAAAGGGGTTCCTGAGCACTGGGCTGCTCACAAAGGGATAGATTTGATTTTTAGTTGTTCTGAAGCACTTCAGAGACAGATGAGAAAATCAGAGAGGGAAGAAAACGTTGAGAATTTTTTTATGCCCAGAGTGACAGTTACTTGGCGGAAAATCTTCCGCATTTAGCCTAGCCATTAACTTTCTGAAGCGAATAACAGGGCTTCCAAAGGCTTGGCAACTGAAAGAGGTGTCAGTTAGTTTTGAGAAGGCTCCAGTACATCACGAAGGAAAGGCCAGCATTGTTTCAGGAAACTGTGGAAGCGATGGTGTAGCTCACATATTTTTAGTAAGTCGATCCTGGACATCCCCTGCCAATTCCAGTTTCATCTGCTCTGTCTTTTAATGGAAATATCCACAGGGTTTGCCTTGCCTGCCTGCTCCTTTGGCCACATGTCAATCTCTGTGTCTGTCTGTCTCTCTCTCACACTGTCTTTTTCCCTAAAGGAAACAAAGGCTAGTAAATTGACCAGAGACTTATCCACACATGAATAGCTTCAGGGCCAGGTGGACAGAAGTTGGGCACCCTGCTGAAAATTTCTAGCTAATACTGCATTACAAGCATAATTACAACTTTAGAAATGTGTTCTAAATGTAATCAAAATGCTTTAAACTGTGCGAATGTTCAGCAGGGTGAACAGGTAACACAGGCCATATTTGCTGACCCTCCAGGGCCTAACCCTGACCCCTGTGAATCATGTGACTTCTTTTGGCAGCCTGAACCATCGCCCCTGTCGCATTCCTCTCCACATCGCTAATATCGGCTCTGTCTTGTATAGTATCTAACTACTGCATGTACATAGTTTTAGTTAAATAGTTAAAGTTTTGGTTGTTATTATTATTTCCTGTAATGTACTATTATGTGATACTGTCATTTTGCACTATGGCATAAAATGTTTTTATTTATTTTACTTTTTAATAAACCTTAATTAAAATACTACAAAACAATGAAAAAAAAGTCACTGAAAAATAATTATTTTCATTGCTATGAAAAACTGTAAGTACAGCGATTTTTAAATAATATACCATACATGAAAACTCACCTTTCAGCATTTTGAGCGATGAAAGATGTGATTATCTTTTTTATTGCATATATAAATAAGAGGAGGGTGTATTGGGGCAGGAGACTCAGCTACAGTGATAGGTGTACATGTTTAGGTTTACAGGTCAAAGACATGCAAAGGAATCAGTACAAAAATCTTTATTGCTTAGTGCAGTTGAAAACTAAAGTTCTTGACTCTCCCAATTAACAATAGCTGACTGCTTTGCTTTGTTTAGCCTGCCTGTAAGATGGTTAGTGCAAACTAGCATTTATTTTGAAAACAGAACTTTATATGAACTTAATAACGAAAGCTGTGGGGTGATCCAGAGTTGTAAGATTTTGGTGGCTGTAAACCTGCCACTAGCAAACCTGTCAGTAGTGAATCATACAGATTTGTTGAGTGTTTAGTTTTAGAAATGGGGATGTATTCCCAGCAGAGAATCCCTCCTCTGCCCCCAGAAACAGCACATTAGCAGTTCATGGTCATTTTTCATCCAACCCAGAGATGTAGCATTTTCATTTTTATTCACCAATCAGAACTAAGGTAATGTTACCGAAACCTGAAATTAGAGCCATGTTTTGTGAGTGGTAAAGTTAGTTTCATTTTCGCATATTCTTTTATAACAGTCATCAAAAAGGTTAATATGCATAAATGGTCATTGTTTGCAACGCAGATAATCAGCTACCACTTTTTTTGAAAAAAAAAACAGATTTCTGTAAAAAAAAATCCATTTCTGTAGACTGCTGTAACCATTATGCGGGCTTAGCAACCATCAACAAATAACATCATAAATAGTGACCATTGGAGTCCAAGCACACAGCGTCATTTTGGAGCCACTAGAAGACAAAAGATAGGCAAAGTCACCTTTATTTGTAATAGATATGAGGTCTCAAAAGAAGATGTCCGCCACATTGGCCTTTTTAACATTTGGTGTTGAAACATTTTGAAAATTTGTAAAACAGTATTTTTAACAAATTAGTCAAAATACACCGCTGGACCCCACTATTGGTTTCTGAACTTGTCACCTTTTTTCACTGCTGAATTTGATATGTAAATACAATAAGGTGAATTGTGATGTAGTTTGTCACAGTAACAATAATGTAGTGTTGCTCAGCCATATTGCATACGTTGCAATATATCGTCAGTGTATTACTCTTTTGTATGGGACCACGTTCCCCCCTCACCCCCAACCCTCCAGCACCGCCCCCCACAACCAAAAAAAAATAAAAAATACACCGGGATGTGTCTTCCATGAAAGAGCAGATTCTGACAAAGGCTTGGAGAGAGAGAGAAAGAGAGAGAGAGAGAGAGAGAGAGAGAGAGACAGAGACAGACAGGAAGTGCCTATTTAGAGGGACGTGGTTAATGGTGGGGGGGTGAATTATTGAAGAGTGTTTGTACGTGGATGCTCTGTAATGGCCACGCTGTTATTCGTCCCCTCCTGATTCATTTCCTGTCTCTAAGGAGGTTTATTTTTAGGAAGTCAGTATTATTATGTGGGCATATGCTTAATGATTGCAGAGTGAAGCACAGACCTACTGCATAATAACTGAGAGAGAGTGGAAAAAAACGGGTTACTTTTTTTTTATTATTTATTTATTTTTCTCTCAGAGAGAGGAGGCATTAATGTTCACCAGTTGTTCCTGTTGTTAGGACACATGTTTTGTGGCGAGCGATGTGATGTTCTCTGCCTCTCAACACTCTCTTAGGTCTTTATCTCTTTGTACACAGGCCTTGGGACTGGTTAGCGCCATCAGGTTAAGGATATGCAGAAACAAAGCGATTGCGGCTGTGAATAAAAGCACTCGAGTTAGCAAGTTAGCGAGTGTTTTTTGATTTTTTTCTTCTTTTTTTTTTTAAATGAAATGCTACATGGGCTAGCCATTCCAGGCCTGTTGGCATGGTGTGACAGGAATGCAGTATGTATGATTACCGGCCGTGATTGGTTGCATAGCAATGAGGACAAGGAATTAATGATAGCCTGTTGTCTAGTGGAGAGAGTGGGGGGCTCACAAAGGAGCCTATTGTTGTTTATCATTGAGGGACCTCTTCTATCGCAGGCATTGTTTAGTAGTGTTAATAATTTGCACTTAACTAAATCAAATTGCAGGCCAGCAGCGCAGTCCTGCCTTCTTTGACTGGGTTCTAAGCATTCTGATTCCATCCTTCGCCTCATTTAGGGCATTGTTTACCATGTACGCTGCAATAAAAATGGGTCATTTATTTTCCTCCCATGAAAAGAAGCTGTTTTGCAGACCTCTGCCACTGTGTCCATATAGTCAACTGCATCACTTTTAGAACATTTAGATGGAAGTCTGGCAGAAATTTTCACATTTTTCATAAATGTTATGCAATATTCTGTAGTGTGGCATTGCATCCCTCAGCCTCATCAGTTTGACAGAATGTCCATCAGTGTTCTCTCACTATGACACCCAGCATGCAATACACAGAGACATTATTCAGCCACTGGGAATGAAGAAATCTTGACTGTTAAGATGTTGTAGTGGCTAATAAATGGAGACATTATATACAAATACCTAGCAGTACCATTAGCTGTCTGGAAAAAATAGCAACTATCCGTCTGTAGTTTTTCAAAAGTTCCTCCCACATTCAAGACACATCAGAAGAGGGACTTCATAGTCTTTAAGCCAGAAAATCTGTTACTACTCTTAAAGCACCGCTGTAGGATGCAAGTAGGCCTGTTTATAGCTGATATATAGGTGACATTTTTCTTTTTGACTGGACTGTCAGTTTAACAACTTGACACAATTTGAGGAAAGTGTGTCATGATTTACGTTTGTATAATCTGACAGGTATAAGCTTCTATTATTTGTTAACTACATTAGCCTTGAGGCTTCAGTGCAAAGCTAAGGAAGCAAACGTCAGACACCAGACATGTATTGATCAGTCGGCTATGTATGGGGTAAGAGGAAAAAATCATGTAAATTTTCTGCCATCTATGCCTTTAAAAGGAATTCAGAGGTTTTGTGTGGATTGATACCATATTTCAGGGGAGCTTGGAGGCATCTGAAGGGGGGTTGTATTAATATTTTACCTGCATTATCAGGCCTGTGTGTTTACTCTTTAAAAGAGTATAGAGACTCTGGCAGGGCCTTGAAGGAAGTGGGCACTGGCTTCTTGTGCGAACATGTGGCTCACGGAACATTTGAATAATCAGATGCAGGGAAAAGATTTATCATCCCGGCTGCGTACGGAAGAGACTTTTTTGAATATTGAGAAACATCATGCAGCCCCACCCTTCCATCCCCTGCGCTGTTTCATCGAGGAAGGAAAAGAGGGGAAAAAAAAGTTGAGGCAGAATTACCTATTACCCAGTTCCTTTTGCAATCGGATCCGGTCCTCAGGCTTGCCGCTTAAATAAACAAAAGCTTTCTCTCAAATTTGATTCAGCATTAAGACTTTCCAGAGAATTTGGCGCACTTCTCTCTCTCGCTCGCTCGCTCTCTGGGCCTATTTATAGTGGTTATTTCTGTTCGACCACATAGGATATGAAATTCTTTGTTGCCTTCGTTGGAAATCAAATCCTGGTGGTTTGTTTGCTTGAAAATATGCTTTGTACCCCACCACTTCTCACTACAGAAGAAAAATTTCCCAAATTCCATCACAGACCTTTCTGTCTCTCTCTTGTGCTAGCCTGTATTTGGCTTCACTAGATTTAATGCAGGTTATTAATGCCATCCAGATGTTGGAGTCAGATCTATTTCAGCAGCGCACACTGAAAGCATGGACAAGCCGAGGCAGGCTCCATCCACACTAATCACTTAATACACTCAAGAAGAATTGTATGAGCAGTTAAGTAAACAGAATGTAAAATGATTACTGTTTTCCCCCCGCGCAAACCATACAATTAGCCTTGACACAAGCTTTTACAGTGATCATTTGCATTAAACAAGGGGGAAAATCGAGAGCAGCATTACATTTTAGCTTTTGCCATAGTCGACTGTACATGCTTTTCACATTCCGTTGCACTCTTTCTATCTCCGTCTCCATCTTTATGGACTACTTTTGTTTGATGCATGTACTCAAACACCGTTTTCTGCATTAGGTTTGATGATTCAGGGCTTTTTTTCACCCATTTCCCAATCTGGATTGAATTACTAAAGGTCATGCATTTTTTAATAGCCCATATGCCTCATCCATGTGTCATATTAAGAATTCAAGGCCAAAGCGAAAGGCTGACTCTTTTTTTTTTAATCCAGAGTTATACGTTTTTTTCTCCCTCCGTCCTCTCCGCCTGTTCGAAATAAAAAATGCCTCTTAAAATCTGAAAACGTTTTACCCCTGAGTGGAATTTGCATAATTGTCTGGTGAAGTACAATATTCCCTCCGATTTTGTAATGAATAACATACAAGCCGTCCAGATGCACATGATTGCGAGCTCAGTGCACAGAGTGGAACCTTGAGAGCCAGCGCTGGCTGAGGGAGGGTGATTGGGAGGGGGGTTGTTGGGGGCGTCCTGTTCTTGTACTCTGTGGTTTTCTGGTGTGACTGCAGGGTCAGAATCATCAGTTCAAATGCATTTTACAGTGCCAGGCTTTGCGATTTTCTCGCATGCCAGATTGTTTGGCGGTTTCCCATTCTACACAACGCCAGCAGGACCATCTGATAGAGTTCGCAGTGTCATGGTGGACATTTACAGGACTTCCCACACCCTTGTTGCAAAGAACTCTTAAAGGAGTAGTTTGGCAAAAAAAAAAAACAGACGTAAATTTTGGCAAATGCTTTTGACCAATAACCAACTGAACCAATGATAACAACTGAACTCTGTATCACTGCTGATGATTATATACCACAATGACTGGAATATATAAAGATAGGCTACTGAAAGTTCTACATTATAAAGTTCTAAAGTTATATTTACAACCCATTACTTGCTCACATTTAAATGAGCATTTGACTGAGTGTACCTCAGTAGCTCTCAAAAGCTGTTGCCGTCCACCACATCCTTCTCTCACACAGCAGTGCTTCGTGGTAGTTGTTTGCTTGTGGATATTTGCTTTCGATGTGGTACGCGGTTGGAGTTATGCTATTGTTTTCTTGAAAAGTGGTCTTGAACACCACTATTTTTAGCTGTGTGCTTCATTTTTTAGTAGGCCTATGTAATGAAAGCAGTTCCCTATGGTGACCTCAATGCATACTATTTAAAAACGTTCTTCAACTTGAAAGATAAACCTGCCTTTTCAAATGGGAACTGCTGTTTATTAGAAATGAAACAAAAATTTAATTGTTTTTAACCAATAGCATTGGTTGGGCACTTGTTTATTTTTTTCGATTAACAGTTAATTGGTTAATCATTTACAGTCAATCAAGACATGTTTGGTGTCTGAAGTTTTCTTCTTTAGATATGTGCCAGAACAACAAGGCTAATCTAGCTAAGTTTATCTACGCAAATTGGCATTATGCAAACATGCCTTTGTAGTACCAGAGTCACTTCAAACCAATTAGTCAGTCAGTTAATCTCAAATAGACTTGTTCAATATGTGACATACTGTTACCTATAAAAATGAACTAAAGTACAGACCAAATTCAGGCTACCAGAAGGCTGCTGGTTTTAGCTATATGACATACTTCTGTCCGTTTTTATACATGATATCCTGATTTAAAATAACGGGGTCACTAAAATGTAAATAAAGCAAAGTTTGGCTATTTAATGTAAAAGGTAGTACAAAATAAAATAGAAAACAAAATAACTGATAATCTAAAAATGGTTCCTGTATGGTTCTTTTCCTTTGGAGGGGCTGTATGATAAAGCTATGTTAGACTCATAGCTCCAACGTAATACTAAAGAAGCAAACTGCAGATGCCAAACATTTTATTTACTACATTAGAAGTAAGAGGGATATTGTATAAACTTTCATCTGTTTCATTGATGTTCATAGATAAAATCTGCCTTTCGTGAAAAGACTTTGAGAAATGGCCTGAATGGTCCGACTGGGGATCTCTATGCTTGGTCTCAACTCAAGCCTGCAACACATTTATGAATCGCATATAAAATCTGGCCTTCCCGTACGATTAACATCTGAGAGAGGAGGGGTGGAGTGAAGGAGGGAGGGGCTCTTTCCTCCTTCAGAACTTTTCTAATGTGTGTTTGTAATGCATCACGTCAAATTACAACCAAATTGCCATTATTTGGCCCTAATGTTGCACAGGGCCTGTGAGCCTCTGTGTTCTGACAGCTGTGAGTGGAATAGCGTACTTTATTGAAGTGCTTAGAGCCCCTAAACACACACGCACACACACTCACTTAAACAGCCATCTCCTATTCCTTTTTTGTCTTTAAGCCTATAGCTATGAATGACATCATCACCACAACCCCACAAGTCGTCTGTGGAGCGACTGGTGGAGCAGCAAACGGTCTCCTGTGGCTGGAAGCCTTTAAATGCAAGGAACAGAACATCAGGCAGAATACCTCTGACAAGCATCCAGTGTGAGCCATCAGCTTCTGTTTTTGCTCTGGGACACCTTAACAATAACAGTACTGATTTTTTTTTTTTTTT
>JAILXH010043172.1:10005-22351 GCA_023558415.1 Piaractus mesopotamicus
AAGAGGCAATCAATCTAAGGCCCTACTCAAGCCTTGATAAATTTAAATATATAACAATAAACATACATATGTATAAAAAATATTGTGAGTCAGGTTTAGGCTAAGGTTTTACAAGTTATGCAAGATATAAATGGGAAAAGTTGTTTTGGGAAACAATAAGATCTTTAAGACAAACCAACTGAAAGGAAAAAGTATTAGTTCATGCCCAAAATGTGCACAATTAAGCAAAAACATCAAATTATGACAGCTAAACTACAACTAAACTTTCTGCAACACAGGGCAATTTCCCTGACTTAGGTTAAGCCTATAATTTTTAATTACTGAAACATCATTGTAATTGCAAAATTACAGGCATTCCAACGCCCTGCATGTATCCCTCCACCATGAATGGATTTCAAAAATACATTTTAGACTAAAACGTTCTCAAAACATCTTTCATTTCATGTAATAACTTTCTGTGAGGGAGCTTTCAGAGGTGGATATCTGGTTCTGATCACCACTGTGAACAATTCTGACTCTGTAGTTTATTACTTTGAATGACTTTGTTTACTTCTTCACAACTTATTCCAAATTTGAGCCAGAAGGTGGTGATAAGCGTGCCGATGTATTTTCACCAGTGTCCTAGGCAAGAGCCAGTCAAATTCCACATGTAAATGAGGCCATACATATTAAACACCCATGCCAAGTAAATCTCTGTTTGGCTGCCAAAGACAATTAAAGAATGTCTCTCCCACTTTTTGAAATTACACATGATAAATTTGGGAGTTGCAGAATCACAAAAAAAAAGTACATAACCTGCACTGGAATCAGTTCCAACACTTCTTTAATTCTTGAATTGTGATTATTTGTTTACTTATGCCACAGCAGTTTTTAACAGTCCTTTTTCTTTCCTCTTAGCTGTCACCACATTTATCATTATTGGAGTATTTTGCTAAAATATTATACTGATATAAATATTCTATGTACTGAACATGTATGATATTCCTGCTCATATTATGTTTTTGTGTTTTAATGTTAATGTTGAGATTTTAATATGATAAGTGTGACTGTATGCATGCCTCATTTATACAAATCTTACATTAAGCAGAGCCTTCATTCACAATGGGCCGGTGTGGCTGCAGGTTTTCATTCTTGTCCAGCAGAAGCACCAGATTCAACTTCTTTAACCAGTTCTTCATGCAACTGAGTTATTATATGAGCTTTGCTCCAAGTAGCCAGCTCTCCATAGATAAGAATGGTGACCTGCTTTAATCCATGTTAGGGATGCACCGATATGGAAAAATGTAGCCTGATGCTGACATCCAACAATTTTCATGTATATATCTGCAGGGAATGAGACATAAACATTTATAAAATTAAGCAACTGGGACTAGATCTACTTGGATAAGCATAACAGAAAATACAACATACTCTGTATGGTTAGAAATGCAGTAAAATGAATAAAACACATATTTTAGTGCAGTCAGCAAAGCGTCACCTGAACATTCTGCTTTTCTGGAGCAAGTTTTTTTTTTTTTATACAGCACATTTCATACACGAAAGCAATTCCATGTGCTTTACATAAAAAAGACAAAAAGAACATTAAAAGGAAAAATAAAGACAAAGTGCTCAAGTGTGAGTAACAAAAACAAAATAAAAAATGAAGCGCTAGAAAGACACAAATTGCAACTGCTTAAAGAAGCAAAACAAATAATTAAAAGGAAGAACAAAATAACAGGACAATAAATACCTAATCAAATATCGGTTTGAAATATCGGTCAAATCTGTCTGATGCTGATATTTTTTACCAAACATCTGCCGATACAGATACGATTCTGTATTATCCGTGTTCAATAAACAGACCAAAGGTCTTTATAAAAACCTGCAAAAAGATTCAACTTGTGCAAAATAACCCAGCAATAGCTAGAAGTTCAAAAACATCAGAACACCTGAACACCAGAAAGCAATGGATTATCACTATATCTATGCTATCAGTGTAGATACAGCTGGGGAACCTTTGGAAAAAATCATTAGCCTCTAAACTGCAACATTGCCGGATACCAGACCACCAGTGCTGCCAGGGTCCCCAAACCTAATAATCCTCTGGAACATCACCTTGTTCATCCATGCTCTCCCCAAGCTTTGAAACAGCTTAATCAAAACAAGCTCTACGATGTTCCTAAAAATGTACATTATACATATATGTATGTATATGTGTGTGTATGTATATGTATGTATGTATGTATGTATATATATATACACACATATATACACACACACACACACGCAAACACATTAGAGCTTTGTTTTAAGCATAGCTAATGTTAAAAGCTGTTTTCCCAGTTTCAACAGTCTATGCTGAGTTTAATCAGCAATTGTTCTCTGCAATCTCTGTAAATGTAGCTTTTACTGTTTCAGTTTGCTCTCACTAATAGCAAAATCATGTTTGATTTTGAGGAGCGACACTATGTCTTTATATTTCAATCCAAGATCAACGTAAAATTCAATGAGCTGCTTCATGTCTGAGCTTAAGCAAAGCACAGCTTTTGCAAGCGAATGCAAACTGTTGCATTGCAATGCAAAACATTTGCGAAGGAACGCAAAACATTTGCGAGGGAATTCTGAGATACTAGGACATAACAATTAGATGCTAGGGCATAATTTTGAGATACAAAGAAATTATAAGATTTATAATTAGAATTCTAAATGAAAAGATTAAGAATTATAAGATACTAAGTAACAATTATGAGATACTAAGTCATAATTATGCAATATTAAGTTGTAATTATGAGGTAGCAACTCATACGGAAAAAGATTACAAGATAACACATTGTAATTATAAGATGAATCTTATTATTAAGAAATAACAAGTCATAATTATGAGATTATAAATTATAATTTCGGCATAGTATCTGATTAGTATGAGACAAGAAGTCGTAACTATGAGATACTAAGTCGTAATTATGAGACAGAGGCTGTGTCTGGAATGTAATAAACGCTGCCCACTCTCACAGCATTCTGTGGCAGAAAGGCACCCAGTCATATCCGAATCTAATGTTTGTATAAAATGCTGCCTGCTGAGGTTCCTCCGTTCAACTGTTTTTGAAGGCAGTGTAGAAGTATCCTTCGCTGCCTTACATATCCCATCATCGCGTGTGTCCACGCAGATGTGGCTAAATAAAATAAGAGAAAACACCAGCACTTACACAGAGGACAACGCTGCCTTCTAAGGCCCTGACTTACGAGACAGCTGAGGAAGCAAGGCATTGAGATAGCTGCCTTCAATTTCGGACACAGCCCTTATCTCATTATTATGAGACAGCAAGTCTAATAATGAAATTATAGGCCATGATTATTACATAGTAGGCTTGCTTTATTATTATACAGAATGTCATAATTATGAAATGCTAAGTCAACTATGATATACTAACTAATTATGGGACTCTTTCTCATCATTATGATTTACAATATATATTTACTCAGTGGCGAAAACGGGCTTCCATTCGATGCTCATCCATACCTTTATGCTGTCTCATAATTCACGTCCATAGCAGGAAGTCTTTATGGAGAATTAAGGTGTGTCAGTCCTCTCATTTGTTACAGTCAGGTAAAAGAACAGCTTAAAAAGACAAATGAAGCACTAGTTACACTGCTGTGTAACACTGCCACTCTCAGATACATACGCACTTAAGACTTGTACTAAATTCGCCATTATAATGTAGGATTACATTATACTACATTATAAGGGTGAATTTAATACAGAAAGCATTTCGGTGTGTCTGTGTGACGCCAACTTCAAGCAAACAGCGAATGGGAAGCCAACTTCAACCTCAACTTCAGCTTCGTACACTGAGAGCTAACGTAGAGTTACATATCTAACATTAAACTAACTGAATGGACATTTTACAGTGGACAGGTATCGACTACGACCTATTTATCTACTTATCGTTTAAAAAGCGACACAGAAAGCGAAAGCGCACTGCAGTGTTAGAAACACGGGTTAAAACTACGAAATAACCCAGTTTTAGTCACTAACATGAATACTCACCACATAAAGTGCTGCTCGGAGGTGCAAAGGTCCTCTGAGGAGAACCTTGAAAATACCTGGAATTAAAAGAGAGACAGCAGAAACGAGTCACTTGTCCAATCTTCTGTCAGTTTTCATGGTTCGTCTGAGAGAATTCGTTTTCTTAAAAAGCTGTTTTATATTCCCACCCGCATTCCGACAAGACCCGCCTCCTATGCTGCGATTGGCTGAAAACGGCGTGACTCGTGTTCTAGGATTGGCTATTAGCTGGTCACTCTGGTCACTCTGGCCACTAGCGCTGTATGAGCGGTCACATGCAAGCCAATCCTGGCACTGGAGGCGGGGCTTATCTTAATACAGGTAGGAAACGAAATTGCGCCTTCAAAAGGCGTTCTCGGCAATCACGTGACTCTCCTTTCACGCTCAACGTGTTCACACACGGACGTAAAATTAAAGGTGTAGCACAAGTCGATATTTAGATGAACGATTGTATTAATGTAGATTTTTTGGAGGAGAAGGAATGCTACGCTTTATATTGACGTTACCTTAAAGAATAAAAGCCGAATCAAGTCAATTCAATGTTTATTTACATAGCGCTTTTTACAACATCCGTTGTTGCAAAGCAGCTTTACAGAAAAATCCGGGTCTGAGGCCCCATGAGCAAGCCAATGGCGACAGGGGCAAGGAAAACTCCCCAAGAACAATAGGAAGAAACCTTGAGAGGAACCAAGATTCAAAAGGGGAACTGATCCTCCTTTAGTCAACACTGTATAGCAAATAACAACAAAAGAGTGATATGAACAGAAAATAAGGTTTTGTCATTCACATAAAATATTAAAATACAGAAAAGGGGAAAAGCAGGTGAAGCAAGGGCTATGATTAAACGTATTTTAGTTATTTGATTTTTTTTTAATTAAGCACTGAAGGCCACACAATATGACATAATAAGAAGAAAGTTTCTCATAATAATGACTTTCTATCTCATAACAATGAGAAAATTGTAAATATGACAGTGTCTAATAATGACATACTATCTCATAACAGTAAGAAAGCTGTTCATAATTATGACTTAATATCTCATAATTGTGACTTAGCACCTTATAATTATGACTTACTATCTCATAATTGATTTACTATCTCATAATTGACTATCTAATTATAATTTATCTCCTACCTCATTATAATGAGAAAGTTTAATTAAGATATAGTAAGTCATAATTATGTGATACTAAATCTTTATTAAGATATAGAAAGTCATAATTATGAGATACTAAGTTGTATTTATGAGATAAGATCTCATTATAATCAAATAATAAGTCATAATTTAGGCTCATTTAGGATCTCATTATTTTGAGATAGCAAAACAATCATGAGAACATAAGTCATAATTGTAGCACACTTTCATTATTATGAGATAGCAAGCCATTATTAAAATATTCAGTCATAATTATGAGATACTGTCATAATTATGAGATAGTAAGTCATAATTGTGAAAAAAAACTGTGGGCTGCTCTTACTGAAAATCTTTAGCCGATTCTCCAAAGAACATCTTCCTCATAGTTATCATAACATTGTGAGGGGAAAATGTAGTTACTGAAATCCTGAGTCATGAATCAGTTGTGAATAATGTGGATGGAAAATTGGCCTTCCCTCTTCATCAGATCATCACGAACTTGATGACACATAGATGTGTGACAGTTAGCCTCAGTTGATAAATGATTAATGCTTAACCTTTCTAGCTTTTCTTTATAAATACATGATGTTCAACACTATATTGGCATATTTTAATTTAGTGAGATATAAACATGAAACTAAACCTGACTGAATGTCCAGTAATGCACTACAATTGTCACTTCAGCACAGTGAAGAGTGTTGCCCGCGTCTGCGTGGGTTTCCTCCTACAGTCCAAAGATATGCAGTCAGGCTAATTGAACATGCTAAATTGCCCCTAGGTGTGATTGTGTGTATGCCTATGTCTGCCCTGCAATGGACTGGTGACCTGTCCAGGGTGGTTCCTGCCTTCAGCCCAATTACTGCTGGGACAGGCTACAGCACAGGCTCCAGCACATTTCATTTAACGTTAGTCTACCTTAGGTTTTAAAGAAATTATTTGCCGAATTTTACATATTGGGAGAAAAAATGAAACAAAATGTGATCCGTGTAAATGTTTTGGTACTTTTTATTTTATGTTTTATTTTTTTTCCAATATGTTGAACTAAAATTAGCAGAAAATGCCATATTTAAGTGCATTCCCTGTAGAGGATGTGTTAACTTTTCACTTAGTAAATGTTGACAGTGAATATTCACTCCAGTCCACTTTATTAGAAGTCCTGAGGTTTCTAGGTAGGTTGAGAGTAGTCCACCACCCAAAAATATCCAGCCAAAAGTGGTTCTGTGGTCACAAACTGACCACTAATGAAGGGCTGGAGAATGCAATATACATATTTTTTGTACATATACATATATATCTTTTATTTTTGTACATATACATACATATATATCTTTTATTGTTTATTCTATTTTATATATTGTTTGTATATTTCCTACTGCTCTGTCTTCTGTGCTGCTGTAACACCGCAAATTTCCCCGTTGTGGGATTAATAAAGGATTACCTACTATCTACTATCTACAAAGTCATTATAACGTTCCTAAAGAAGACAAACTCTACATCAACAGGGTTACAGATGCTAACCAATGCTAAACAATCAGCACTCAGTAGCAGTAATGCTAACCAATCAGCACTCAGTAGCAGTAATACTAACCAATTAGCAATCAGTAGCTGTAATGCTAACCAATCAGCACTTAGCAGCAATAATTTTAACCCATCAGCACTCAGTAGCAGTAATATTAACCAAACAGCACTTAGTATCAGTTATGCCAACCAATGAGCACTTACAAGCAGTTTAGCATCCCACAGAGCCATGACCTCCCACTGCCCAAAACTGTTTTCCGTAGAAAACCAGAAGCATATGGATGAGTCTTCTTTGATTTTTGTAATGAAATACTTCCTTCTACTTTCTAAAATTAAAAGAAATTCCAGCACTAATAGTTGGAAACCAGTTTCATTTTTTCATTTTTAGCCTTTTAGCTCCATTCACCGTCATTCACTGAGGACTTGCTTGCGGGTGTCCTCTATAGCGCTTTACAGACATATGGAATAACAGGAGAAATAGGAAATAGTAACACAACAAAGCCAGTGCACCAGTGAATTAAAATCGATGACAGGTTTTACAGTTAACTGTAATGGCTTGCATGTTAATGAAAATGTGCTAACTTACTAACTCTGCCTGAGGGTCCTTGGGAAGGGAAATAAGGATGGGGATGTAAGATTGGACTTCACAGGTGACTGGCTATAACAGCAGTCAACCCAGTTAGCAATAAAGTCACCCTCTTAAATACAATAGAAAACGCAGCATTACTGTTCTGTTAAAACATAAAGTTGCAGTTTTACTGAACTGTTGGTCTACATTTCTTCTCAGTCTTCTTGTGGTGAACAAGTACATGAACAGTGAATTACCACTCTGTAATGTCTTCCATGTTTCTCAAATGCTAGAGGGCGCTCCCAAGTGAGTGCAAAATGAATGGGTTAATATGGAGCATTTGAGTAAAGTCATAGTTTATAAATGCCTAAATAGTTTTTAAGATAAAAGAATGCATTCATATCCTGAACCCAGAACAGCATAAAACATTTTAATACTGATGTTATATTTTTAAGGGCTTTTAAACTCGAGTTATAGAAGTTTAAAAAGGCAACTTACATACGTCCATCAGATCAGTGAGCAGGAACAGCCAATGAGCTGCTCAGCTTGCCAACCAATCATCACTCAGTAGCAATAATGCTAGCATCCTACTGCCCAAAACCTCTTTGCCGTAGAAAAAAAGGAAACCTACAGGTATGTTTTCTTTGCTTTTTTTAGTGAAATACATCCTTCAACTTTCTAAAATTAAAGGAAAGTTCTGGACAAATGATTAGAAACTATTTTACTACATTCACCCCCATTCATTAAGAACTCACTTGCGGGCACCCTCTGGTGTTTTGAAGTCCTGTTTTTGATATAACGGGAGAAATAGGAAGTGGCCAGGCTCCTCATAAACTGCCTCTGATGTTATGTTCGTGAACGATCCAGTTATTTTCAATGTCTCTTTGGTAAAAATGAAGGGAGCCGAGTAGTACTTGAGAGCCGTTCTTTTAATTGTTGTGCCCAGATTTCACTGCTAGCCCTAAATCCACTCCGTCCTCCAAATAAACAGTGAGAGCCAGCCAGTTACAAGAGATAGACGTTGTCACATTAGGTTCCTTAAAGTCAGAATAAATAGGATTTGTCACTTGCTGTTTAAACACACTATTCGGAGATGGCTGAGAGATACAGAACAGCGTTAGTCGAGTGAGATAGAGAGTAAACGAAGAGAGCAGTAGTTGTGTCAATGAAAAGTTTTCTAATAATAAGTGTTGCACGAATTGCATTCGAGGCAAGGCAATTTTATTTACATAACATTTCATACAGAGGAAAAATTCAAAGTAGTAAATTCACTTTATGAAGCAAAAAGATATGGACAAAGTCCTTACACGAAAGTCTGTTCACCTGGTGGCCTTTTTCGCGATGGCTCTGGACAGTTATTTCCAGCCAAACAAGACCAGACTCCTCTCTTTGTAAATGGGGACAGACCAAAATGCTCAAAACTAAAGGTCAAATTACTGTTTTAAAAACATTTTTGAAATCATTGATAATATCTGACAAAAGCCTCAGAAATAGTTTGTAACATCTGGATAAAATAATATAAAAAAAAAAACTTGATTCTTCAGGGTGCTTTGGCTACTGTGCATGCGCAGATCTCCACAAGGGAGACTGTCCCTGCTAGTACCGCCATCCTAGTCGACCCATCACCACTCATGAGGTAACCAGCAAGCCGATTTTGCACTTTTTACTGGCGGACAGGACTTTCACCAACTGTGCAAAAGTTATGGCACGTCATATATTTTATGTTTTATTTTTCTCCAATGTGTTAAAGTTAACAAACTAATTGAAACTGTACCATATTTAAGTGGCTTGTTTCATTTAGAAAACTAATAAAAACATGGGTGTTTAAATTTTGGCATACACACTGTGGACTACTAAAAGTCATGGGCAGAGCAGGTGGAAAATTTATGCAAGAAATGCAGTTCTTTTTTGGTGAATCAGTTCCTGAATCCACAGCCCCATGGAATGGAATTTTTATAGACTGCTGTTTTTATGAGCAAATCACGTGACTGTCCTGGCTTTTACAGATAATTCACAAAGTGTTTGAAGAACTGTCCCTCCATGGTGTCAGCAACGCTTATGTCATCACTCACTTGCCTTAAACCTACTATCCTATGCAAACGTTTAAACACACTGGTCAAATTCCATGTTTTGTTGATTTTCCATCTTCTAAAGAAAACACACTTGGATACTGTCACTGCCATGGTCCATTTTTGTCTTTTTGTCTTACTTTTGCAATATTTGAAAACTCAAGTTTCTCCTTTGCATTGTGTTAAAATTTCATGATGAACAGACCAACAGAAACTCCCCAAAACGACTTTTACATTAACTTCCATCACAATGTTTTTTCCTTCAGGGAAGTAACCATACTTAACATAATTTGCTGTATTAAACTTTTTGTTCAATTTGCTAAAATTAGCTAATTGAAAAAAAGTTCAAACATAAATAAAATGTGCCTTAACTTTTGCAGCACTTTTGCACAAAAAAAAAAGATTACTCAAAATGCTCAAAATTACATGGAATTAAATCATTACATTAACATACACTAATGTTTTTGTGACTAATGATATGTAGCACAGTGTATCTATGCAGATTAAATGTCAATTATGCTAAGAAAAAAACTTTGCAAACTGCAATGCATATTTAGTTAAAGCTCCCAAATGAGGCAAAAAAACCAAAACAAAACAAAAAAAAATATGGCCTTTTGCATAGGCCATATTTTATGTGTCCCCCCAGTGTGTTAATGACCAGTAATTGTGTATTAAAATGTGCAGAAGTGTGTTCTCTTTAGAGGATGTCAACATATTTACACTTATCAACATCAAATAAAAACAACATGGAATTTGACCAGGGGTACCCACACTTTTGCATACAACTAGACACAACTCTGTAATCAAAAAACAATTAATTACAATGAAAAAAGCTACTTTTACCCAGTCTTCAGGGTGAATGTAAAGAAATTTGCCTAAGTGCTGAGATTATGTTGCTATGAGGATCCAAGAAGATGAACAAAAGCAGGTTCTGCTTGAAGCTTTTTAGCATAAAAACATCCATATTACATTTTATCATGGGATAGGTTGGCCTGCTCATGTCTAAAGCTTAACTTTTATCTGTACTTTTGCTTGTTTTATATAGATAAACACAAAAGCAGAAAGTAGTTTAGACAAATCAGTTTGCAGGATACTAATTGGCAGGGCATAAGCTTCTCTTACTTATTAGCTACATTAGTCTGGTCACTCCAGTGCAAAACTAAAGAGGCAAACTTCAGATATCAAAGACATCTCATTTGAATGACTACATCTGGAATAACAGAAAATTGAGTAAAACAGGGGTTCTTAACCTGGGGGTCGGGATCCCCTTAAAGGTTGCGATGTGGTCCCAAGTGGGTTGCAAGAGCAGTGCTTCAAGATATAACATTATTAAACACAGACAAAAAAAACTGACAAGTGCATACAAGCTCTGCTGAATGGTTTCACCCACAGGCCGTGGAAGACAGGCTAATATTGATAATGAATTTGTACTGGGTGCGCTCAGGAGGATCTTGATTAATGGAGGTTCTTGATGGAGGGAGGATCTTGACGTAGGGGGCTCTTAATTGAAGAGGGACTTGACTGATGTGGGGTCTTGACGGAGGGAGGAACTTGATTGAGGGAGGGACCTAAATGGGAGGGTTTTGATGGAAGGTCTTGATGAAGGGAGGGTCCTGATTAAAGGAGTGTCTTTATGGACGGAGGATCTTGATTGATTGCTGAACTTGAAGCCTTTTTTTTGAGTGCCAGGCTAAAGGTTTGTGGCGAAGTGCCCAGTAAGTGAGTTGACTTACTATTTGATTATTCTTTTTTCTTCACAGCACAAAAAGGTTGTGCTGTGAAAAAGGTTAAGAAACCCTAGTGTAATGGACGCTTTCCTCAGCTCATAGAATTGCACTCCTGGACAGGCCTGGCTGTAAAACTCACTTCTGGTCTAGTAAATAAAAGTTAGGATTGATTGCATCCTTTCCAGGTCACTGCTCTGAACATCTTTTCCAGAGAGGTTGAGGTTGGGGAAATGCTGCTTTAGTGCCTGGAGCGGAGGTCCGACCACACTGTAGGCCTTCAAGTGAAGGACCCCAGACAGTGACCACACGTCCAAAAAGGCGATTCTGAGGCCGCTGTCTCGTGCATCCGGCCCTGCTTCGGAGATGATGTTCAGGGCTTGGTCCTGGTGCAATGTGCTTTTGGCAAAAGTGTACACCTGAAGCCTCCTCAGACCCACGAGAGTGAGATACTGGGCCAGGCCAGGGATTGGGACCGGGGCACACAGAGACAGTCGGAGCTCCGAGACCTGGCTGCCGTTCAGGAGATCCCTCAGCACCCAGGGTTCGCGCACCCACACTGTTAGTGTCCCAGCGGTCTGGCCGCCATCCCACCTCAGGCCACCAGGGGTCAGTGATGAGCGAGAAACAGTGCTGCAGCTGCACAGCAGGTTAGCTAGCGCCTCGTCGCAATGGCGCACTGCTGCTGTGCAGCTGCAGTTACGCAAGCTGTTGCTGTGCATGGTGCTGTCAAACAGCAGGGTGACATTTGGGCGGAGGTAAGGGTGAGCCTCTGTGCCTGCAAAGTGCAAAGGGAGGAGAATGCACAGGAGAGGCTGCAAGCAAGAAGATGGCATTGTCATGTCCATGCTGGTCTACATCCTGGTCCAGAGATGATTCTGCATCTGCTAGGAAAGAGGATATATTGTAACCAATACACATGAAAATGTACACAGGACAAAACGTTTCGGGTTTTTAAAATTTTTCAATTAACACAGGGTGCGATTGAGGTGATTTTTTGAAAACCCTATTCATTCTGGCCATAGAGAAACCGAGCTTAGACTACAGAATGACACACGACTACAGTGGTCTATACGCATGCTGGTAATGTTCTTCTTTGGGCGTGTGACATCAGATTTTATGTTATTAGCATTCCCTACTGGGCTGGCATGCTCATGTGAGCGATGTGAAGTCATCCTCATGTGGACGGGGCATTTTCAAAAACACTGTTGGTACAGTCCTGCTCACCATTATTGGCACCCCTTCCTTTTTTGCATAACCTGTACAATATCTTCAGAAATAAATGTA
>JAILXH010043197.1:4873-15222 GCA_023558415.1 Piaractus mesopotamicus
TCTTATACTACTATCTGAGAGTGCGTGATAGAGAAGTAGCATGAATTTTGGTCAACACCAACAGCCCTAAGTCTTCGTAAAAATGCATATGCTGTTGTAATCTAAAACAAAGATTTTTTTAACCTGACTTTCTAAACTTAGTCTGTTGTGAATATAGACCCCTAGATATTTATAAGAGCTGACTTGGGTTATGGGCTGCTTTATTGGGCTGTTTTATTTGCATTTCGAAGTTGGTAGTTACAATCGCATCGTTTTACAAAACTTTCAATTTCAGTAAAATAAAAATATAGACTATGCAGAGTATTGCAGTGTTTTCCGAAAACCTGATAACATAATTCTCTGAATGGTTACTGGAGAAATTACTTGTATATTATGTGAATAAGACAGGAGAACTGAGGGGCACCTGTGCTTACTTATTTTGGTTCTGGCAAAGTTTTAGTAACCCTCACTTACTGCAGACAATCAATTAAAAAAGAAAGGTACCATTTTATTATGATAAGACTTGACCCTGCAACTTCTGAATTGAAGTATAAGGTTGGTGACTATTATAAGACTGCCTAAAATCAATGAACAATAGGCGTGCATAAGGACAGAGAGTCTTCCAAATGTCCTGACACAAATTTGTTAGGCAGCTGATGGCATTATCTGTACTTCTACCCTGCTGATGAGCTAATTGGTAGGGAAAGTAAAATTAATTTGTAGTTCTTTGTACATTCATTATACATAAGTTGAAATATAACATTGTTTTATAATGTATGTACAGCCTAAAATACAATTACTAAATACTGTAACATTGTTATATTATAGTCCAACTTTTCATTGTAACTTTTGACAGCAAATTATGGTGAAGTCTTTCTCTGTCCTTTCTTCTCTAAAACTTATTTAGAATCACCACCTAAAGTCAACTGAATATAAGCCAAACAAGATACATCCGTTTATTATCAAATGAAAACAGTAATAACAACATTTGAGTGTTTGAATTTGGAATCAATAAACATCAACAAACAAATAATACCCAATTAAGCCATCATGGAAAAGATCAATTAGATCCTCAACCAGCAGTGAACAGATTTTATTTAAACATGTAAAGAAAGAACAGTTTTATTCTGTTTGAATGTTTTGTTCATAGTCAGTAATAGTAGCAAATTAAGAACAATTTCCAAGTGTACCTCACCCTGAAACCAAAACAAGACCAAAGTCTAAATGATGTTCAGGCCAAGACAGGATCGAAACCATTAAACTATGATCTCAAAACTGGACTTTAGTACTGTAACACTAGCACGAACCTTATAAGGCTCAGTTGCTACAGTCTGTTTCAATGCAGGAATTGCCTATATCATACTGTCAAAGCCAGTAGTAAGATTGAGTTTCAAATCTGCAGTAAAACTTATTCTGTTAACTTGCTTTTTGTCTGTCGCCTACTGTACTAAGACATCACCTAGCTCGATTCATGTTAGTTGTAACTTTCATTGGACACTCTTCTAGAATTCACAACTAAGAAGTAATGTTCAGGAGTTTCTTTTACCATCATCCTTGAGTCTATTTTTACGTTCCCTTTCAAGACTTTTTAAGGCTGTTTTCTCCAAAATATACAAATCTTTAATGGCTTTGATTGTATATGGTTTGTTGTTTGGATATATGTTGATTTTGATATTATGAAATGTTGGACCATGTTGTGGTCAGAAGTTCAGAGCAGCAGAAATTCAACCAATTTCTAAGGCTGAACTTTAGAAGTGTTTACAAGATGCATGAAAGGATATATTCCTGCAGATTTAAATGCAACTGAAACCAAGTTTCCTGGAAAGAATGGTAGCTATAATAAAGGCAAAGCATGAACACACTAAAGAACTATTTCACCATGGAAAGAACCCTTTAAGCATGCATATGGTTCTTTGTGTGCTCATGGTTCTATATAGAAGCATTGTCTTTACTAAAGAACACAAACGGTGAACTCAAAACAGGCTGTTATACTGCTTAGTTTCCATATATGGACCCTATGGACTGGGGAGTGAGCGTTATATTTTGAACCTAGCAGTGTTTACATACATCAAACTGTTATTTCCAAAAACAGTTTTTTTTTATGATATGGGGCCTTTAATTTGGTGAAAATTTGACAAAGGTGAATATTACTTCGTTAACTGTGAATGTTAATGTGTTTCAGATATGGAAGAGACAAGAAACTGAAGAAAAAGGAAACAGCCATACAGGGGCATAATAGGTGCTGAAGTTTAGTAGTCTTCAGACTAAGAGCAGAATGTCTGCACTGAAGGCCTTGACTCTGACCTCCTGAATTCTGACCTTCATGCCATTTTGTACTAAAATGTATGTAAATGTTGAGCTTTCTTAGAAAAATTGCCATTTGTTCATTAAAAATTTTAAGTATACTCAGTGTGTGATATTTCAGTTGCAGCTGATCTGTTGGTATGTCACAGAAAACATTGTACCATTACAGAATACATTTCTTATTGACCAGAATCATCAGAATGTCATTCAAATTCCAAGAGAAAGAGTAGGCTGATACATTACTAATGGTTAGAAACTGGCTTTGCATGCAAACTTTGGGCACGTTTGCATGCATGTAACTTAATTTGACCTTATGAACAGCTTTTATGGTCTGATGGGAAAATATAAATGGCATACTGCACAAATATGTGAAAACGTAAAATGTGAATAGAAAAATGGTTCTCTGTGAATAAAGCACAAGATTGCTTTTAAGGATCTGTAATCAGGATTTATTTTAAAAAGCAAAAGTGTTTTCTGCATAGAAAAAAAAAGAGAACAACGATCACTTTTTTTTTATAAAACGATTGTCATGATAAAAACCCATTTGTCAATCACTGATCTTGGTACTCTGCTTTTAAGAGGTAATACAGACAGAATGCAAATTAAACAACAAATCAAATTGTCAAAGGGTTCTTCGCTTGAAGTTCCACCATGCTATTCATGTCCCTTACAGAAGAACTCCTGAAAAATAGAAAAAAAGAGTAAGAAATTATATTAGAAATAGAAAAAGAGGCCCTTTGGAAAGTATTTTTAAAAAATGTTATTTTGGTCATAGATGTGCATGGCTATTGGAGATCTGTTGGATCTCCTTTTGCTTCTGCTGCCCCAAAGAAATCACAAGTAATATCAGCCTTTTTAAACTGACAACAAATAGGATTTATAGCATATATAGGGTCTTGGGGTGGGAGTCGCTGCAAACCCCCCAATATGATATTGCAATATTTGAACCACAACACAATTCTGTTGTGATATTTGTAATGCTAATAATTGTGATTTGACCATGCAGTTCATTAATTTTGATCATATTATTCCCCCAAAAGCTTTTATATAATAAAGTTTACACTTTGTATATCTCCCTTCCATCTTTTTATTGAAGCAAAAAAGAACTGAAGTAGTCAAATTAGCATTCAAAAAACTATTCTTATATTTAAAGCAGATGCTTTTATTTGGACAAACATTTAACTGGACAAACATTTAAAATGTACTTAATCCTTGAATATTTAACAAACACTTTTATCCAGGGCATTTTTTAAGGCAGATGAACATAATTTTAGGAGTCTAGCCCGGTGACTCATACTGATATTATAGGGATATATCTGATTCCTTTCTCAACAATGGGATAAAACCTCATTCTCCCATGTGCAATCCACTAATGTTTTCTAATGGTTCCTGACAACTAACCCTTACAGAGGCCTTGGGCTCACCATAAGAAATGGCGCTGTGGTATGAATTAAGAAAGGATTCCAGTAATATATATTAGTCTGGGTTTAATATCTTTAATACACATATCATATTAATTTACTAATAAAATTTGAATACTTTGGCTTCCATGTATCTATACTGGTATTTTAAGCTCAAAATATTGCTACATTATACTGTATTTTTTACTGTGTTGTTATCTATATGAACTGTTTCTGTTATTTGGCCACATTCCTCTTTCATCTTTTGACTTTTGTAATATCATCAAAATTTTGGTCACTAGCTTTGCAAGCCAATAGTTTTTGTGTACAGACTTGGCTTCCCAAGTTATCCTTTGGAATTCAAATACAGTGTCCCTATTGGCTGAATCAGAATGTGCATAAAATAAAGGAATTTAGCTCATTAGCTATAAGTGGAAAAAATAGTTCTGCTTGACTTGTAAGATTACCTGGCATGCGGTTACGGCTTTGTCTTGTTTTCCCAGAATCCTCACTAGTGCCAGGCCATGAAGCTGAATAAACAGTTCACACTGCGAAAGCACGAAGAATGAAAATTGATTAGAAACATTACTCACTAACTACATGCTAATCACGGTTTAAAGTGATGATTGAGTGATGAGATAAAATTTAAAAAGTTTTTTTTTTTACCAAAACATAGTCAATCAGCCAATAACATTTTTCCCTTCTGAGGGTTGCTTTTTTAGTTTTACACTTGAGTTATGAAGCTAATGAAGCCAACAAATATAGAAAATGTACACACCAATTAACCATGCTGAGTTGTTAAATAATCTTAAATACACTTGCCTATGCTGAGATTATGGAAATTCAGCTTCTTTTCTTTGTCATCCATATTAACCTACTAGCCATATATTCAACCGTTCAATTAATGATATAACAAAGGGTCCAATTTAGACCTGACTTATGACTTGTGGCATATGTTCAGAGAAACCAAGAGTAATATCTAAAACATAAAAGCCTGAAAAGCAAAGCACCAACGTGAACATTCTCTATAAATTAAACATTAGACCAGAGAGTTGAAAAGATTCTAAACTTAAAAAGTGGTTGCTTTTTTTTAAGTTGGCTTCTTTACTTTTGCACTGGAGCTTTAGCCAATAGGTAATGAATGTTTACACTCCACTAACTGGAACTGTGCAATGCCTAAATAATCACACACTTACCACGTTCTTAAGTAATTTTAGTTCCTGACACTGTATGACATGCTGTTATCAATAAACGCAAAACTTAAAAGCTAGAGAAGCTGTAGAAGCCACCTTGAAGCCTGAATTTTATAAGTACTTTTGTCTATTTTTAAAGGAAACAGTATGGCATACAGTGTTAGAAACTACATACCAAGCCTATTTGAGATTACCTGATGAGATTTCAGGTCAGTATGTTGCTTTAGGCATGCAGTTTGCAAGATGCTTAGGATAATATGCGTCTGTTACTTGTTAGCTACATTAGCACCAGTGAAAACCAACTATATGTGTGGTAAAAGGAAAATGTTTTTAATTTGATTTTTGGATAAACCATCAATTTTAATAATAAAAGATACAATGCCAGTGTTATGACTTACCCCTGGAAGTGCGTTAGGGTGGTGAAGGCATGTCTTCCAGAGCATAGAGGAGGTCTGATGCTCAGTAGCGTTCTGGCCCAGTCCAATCTGGGTCAGGATCACCAGTGTTTTACAGGACTGACAGTCCGATGGCAGGTAGGGCACTGAAGAATGAGAAGTAGCAGGATGACAAGTACAAGAGTGGGTATGAGCTGACTGTGCTGGAAATGTTTGTAACAGGAGTTGTATAGCACTGAAATGAGAGAGAACTGCAACAGTCTTGCAACTGCAAAGTCATAAATGCACTTTATTTTCTCTAATTACCCATAGCAGGTCTCTCCTGTACAAGACACATGTGTAGCAGAGTGCATATCGTATGGGGAGTGGCAGAGGTAAGCAGGAAGTCAATGATCTGCTTGCCATACGTTTCCAGGAAGTTATTGCACTGCTCTTTGTAGTGATCAGGCAAGTAGCTGCAGATTTTCTCCAGAGCCTTCACTATACTTTCCTATAACAGAGTTCAGATTATCAGCTTTCAGTATTAGGATTGGTGAACTTTTAGTGTCATTCCTTAATCTTTTATCACATACACTACAGTGTTAAAAGGACCATATGCTACATTTTGTTTGTAGAAAGTCTAAAATGTATGTGGTACTATGTGCCAAAAGCAGCCCTAATTAATTTTGACCATTTTTTTCCCCCAAACTTTCTTAGTCTCTTAGACTTTTTGTTGCTGTGTCTTTAAGACTGATATATGTGAATGACCTCTTGCTGCCCAGTATTATGCCAATATCACAACCCCAATGAATTCAAAATTGGCTGTTTTTGCAGCTTACAGTACTGTGCAAAATCAGAGACCAGCCAATCATTTTTTTATTTCCAGTTAAAATAGCCAAGAAGTTATTTATTTTGTTAACATCAGGGAAAAAGCAGAAAGAATATATTTAACAGAACATTACACAGAAATTCTTACAACAAAATATCAAGTTTTGTCCACTCTTTTGCTCTTATTACAGCTTCCATTTTTTTCAGGAGATTGCTTTCATTTTTTCTTTGCAGGGATATTTTGCCATGCTTCTTGTAAATTGCATGCTTTTTATAAATAAGGTCAGTCTTAGAAGTTGGTTGTATTTTCTACTTTACCTCTCAAGATCCAAATTATCCCAATTACAAAATCAGACTATAAAACCTTCGTATTTAAGATGTCCAGTATTGGTGTTCTTGTGCAAACTTTTCTTTTTTGTCTATTTTCTCAGTAACGTCTTCTTGACAAGCTACACATCCTTTAAGGCCCAGTGTCTTCTCACAGTGGAGGGACAGACAGCAACACCTGTCAACACCTGTTAGAGTGAAGTTTGATTTTCTTCCATCTCGCAAAGATGAAAGCTTTACTGTTTCTCTGATGGTCACGGTGTTGGTGCTCTGCCAGGCCTTGGATGGTTATTAAGAGTTCCAATATTTTTTTGAACTCCACTTTTGGAAACTGGCCACTGAAGCCACTACTTTTTCCCTTATTTTCCTTCGACTTTCCATTCCTTATGCAAGTGGATTATTATCTCCTAAAAAAATAAATAGCTTGTACTTAATGGTCGTTTTGACTGTAAATGAAGTAAATTAAGAGTGGTCTCTGACTTTCACAGTACTGTAGTTTCCATATATGGACTGTACAGAATAGTCAGTTTTTCAAAAAAGGGGGTCTCAAGTGAAAATTTGCAACACTCACTCTATCCTCAGCAAACATGTAACTTTGGTTAAAAACATGACAATTTGGCCTACATGCAAGGCCTTCATCCCTTCACCCCCTTTTTTGGTAGCACCTCACCTATAGCTCGTAGAAGCACCTTTTTTCTTCATTAAATTTTTTCAAAAAAATCAAAGGAAAATTTGTTTTTCTATGATATGGCCGCTTCAGTAAAGAGAACTTACTTCAGTTCTCTCCTTTGGCAACATATCTTCCAATTTTTTGATGATAAAAAGACAGAATGTGCACTGGGGACTGATTTGCACCTGCTGGCAGAAGAAAACAGGGTGAGAATTTAAAAGAGGAAGTTCAAAGTAGCGCAATTTAGATGCTTATCTAAAATCATAAAATGAACAACAAGATAAGCAGACATGATATTAATCGGCGGTGCCCAACCCTTCTTCCTGCTGATCTACTCTACAGTGAGTGGAGAGAGAGCGGAGCTTAACTGCTGTAGGCAGAATAGGTGCATACACAGTTGCATATGAAAGTTTGAGCAGCCCGGTCAAATTATATATTGATTTTCTAAGTTAACATAAGTACACATCCTCTACACAGAACACACTTCCACACATTTTAATGTATAATTATTGTTGCTTGGGAAAAAAGAAAGCATAAAATGTTGCTGTGCACATTGCACATTTACATTTTATGTGGCAAATAAAAATAACCTTAAATTAGCAGAAAATGCCATATTTAAGTTTGTTCCCTGTAGAGGATAACTTATTTTCACCAAGAAAGTCAACAAAACATGACAAAAACAATAAATCAGTGTAAAAAAAGACTTTTTTCCATTTAAATTAGTTTCCATATAAGGACAGACTACATCAAACTCTTTTACTTAAAAAAAAGTGAGGAATATTACATTTTCCATGATACGGAACTAAACTTTATAGGAGAGCAGGAGTAGAATTGGGCAACGCAGCTGAACCTAAATATGTCAGCATACCTCATGACTAGTCCCTGTTGAAGGCTGTGCTTGGAGGAAACCACCTGTTTCCAGGCTAACATGAAGCACCTCTGGTGCTTTGCTTTCTTGCTGGACTGCACACAGTCCAAGCACCATGCAGATGTCACCCTCTTTATGTATCTATGGGCACACAGACATAAACATGTTTTAAATGACTTATAATTGAATTTTCAGTAATGTGTACATTCATTTTTGTAGCCCAAAATAATGTTCTTAAAGGCCATTCTTAAACTTATATTTATAGAAAAACGTTGTGTATTGTCTGTATTTCACTACTGTGTAAATACATATATTTTGTCCAGTCATGATATCTCGTTCAGTCATGTTTGTGCATTCAGTGAATGTTTTTAAAATGATTCTAAATTGTATGAAAATTATTGATAATTGGTACAATTAATCATTTCCTAAAAAATCATTCATTGCATTGAAATGTCAGGTCCGAAATATCAGAATGCTAACATTTACTGATCATCTGGCAGTTACAAGTCATTCAAGTTAAAGGAGTATGTGCACATGCTGGGGATGTACTTACAGCAAAGGAAATTAAACCTTTTATGACAACTGGCAGATATGTTCTCACTTTTTCAATACAGTCAGTAATGGCTGCTGTCCCTGGAAGACGACCACAAAGCTGATTGACAGAGCCTCTGATCAGCTCCTATAAAAAAATTACAGTGCTGTGAGACCAAAGTTCCATGCTTCAGGTTCATGAATGGTTCCCAAAGCTGAAATACATACTCTAGTGCAGTGGTCACCTCCTGGAGATCTACTTTCCTGCAGGTTTCACCTCAGACTCAAATCTAAAATCTCCTTCAGCTAATTAAAGACTTCTGAAAGCAATAATTAGATGGTTCAGGCAGGGTTGATTAGGGTTGGAGCGAAAGTCTGCAGGAAGGTAGATCTCCAGGAGCAGTTTGTGACCACTTCCCTAGAAGTTCTACACACTACAACAAGACAGCAACTTTCTCCACATTTATCCCAGCCACACTCAGCTATGCTCTTTTTTAACTTACAATGAAGCACACCTTAAGTAGTTTAATGAAGGATTGATTTGATAAACTAGGTACTGCATGGTAACTGTAAAACGTCGCTGCTGGAACAAAACTGTTTCATCTTTCTTTTTTCTTTTTTGACATCATTTGAAAATACCAGCTGCCTTTCACATTGTAAAAGTCAATGACGAGTGGTCTAAAATTGCTTGCAATGAAATCATGTTACATGAACTTACATTGAGAGTTATGAATGTTTTTCTTCTCTTGTTAAGCTATCGTTTGGAGATACAAAGTTTTTGTCTGACCGTGACAAAATACTGGGCTTCCTTAAGGAGATATTTGGAAATGGCTAAGCTAACACACTCACACACATCAAATCACCATGTATTGTTAAATTGATTTTGTTTATATTTAATTAAAACAATTAATGTTTACAATAAAATGCTTACTGCTCTGATAAATGGTTTTGCGTATCATTTTCTCAAATGCTCAAGACTTTTGCACAATCCTGAATGCTTTCCAAAATGCTTTAAACCTTTTTCTTTGACCATCATACCAGCAAAGTGATCTCCGATAACTTTTGCCCTAAACTGTTTTTGAACAATATATGAAAGTCACGCCACAATTTTTGCACTTCCTTAAAGCTTCAAATAGGCTATACAGCCATGAAACGTTTTCAGTTCTGCAAATAAAGTTCTACAGAGGACATTTGCTTTTTGTAGATATAGTGCAATAGTGTGATTTTCACATGGGAGAGATATGTTGGCCTTTTGCACATTGTACAGCCTTTGATAATTCTTCAATGAATATCTCAAAACACATCGTGCAACCACCCTAGCAAAACAAACACATCCATTCACACTTACCTGTGTGTCTGGTTTGGAGAGCATGTCCAAAAAAAGCTCTATAATCTTGGTGCAGTCACTGCAAGTGTTTTCAGCCTAGAGAGGAGAGTTAATTATTAGTTGGTCTTACACAGTCTTGGCCGAAACTTTAAATGCTTATTTGTTTTGCTGTACTCTGGTCAATATTGCAAGGAAAATCAATGCTGAAAAAGTGATAAAGTATCATGATGAAGTATCTTGCATACACATCTACTGTAGTTTGCACACCCCTGGTTAAATGACGTGTTGATTTTCTAAGTCAAAGTAAGTGCACATCCTCTACAGATAACAAGTGTTTATTTGCTGAATTTAACACATAAACAAAACTAACAACACAAAATATGGCCAGTGCAAAAGTTATGACACAAAATTTACATTACTTTATGTTTCATTATTTTATATTAAACTACATGCTTTGTTGAGTTTAACATATTGTGTATATACACTGCTCAAAAAAATAAAGGGAACACTCAAATAACACATCCTAGATCTGAATGAATGAAATATTC